>JAIGNY010001901.1:0-140000 GCA_020152595.1 Chiridota heheva
ATCTGATATGAAACCTGTGTCAGGGGCCCTGTCATGTATTATCACCATCACGAACAACGGGGTTCGTCACGTCTTATCATGGGCTGGATTTGCCTACCGAAAGTGGGGGGAGGGGAGAGGGGCAAAGTCAAAAGTGGAGGGGGACACAAAATCATACTAAGATGCAAAAAATCAACCATGCAAAGATATAAATTCGGAAGAAAAAAGTGGAGGGTGGGCAAGATCCCCTTTTTCCCCTACAAATCCCGCTTATGGCTTGTAATCGTGTATTATCGAATGATTGATTATCCTCACAATATAGGCTATGTTTATATTGGTATTGTAATCAAGGCATTTCTTTAATACGACTACATGAACGGCAGTATTTTGATTTCAGGGCCCAAATATATAATAAGTACATACCAAACTTTGACGTTCTCCAGAATTCTAATCATACAGGCCACCAATAAACCAGACAGTTTCAAAAGAGTTTCCCCTTTCCTCACACACAAGGCGTTCCACGGCTTTGTCGGTACCCTCTCCAAGGTCTCTACCCTCAGATCTGGCGATCACCTGGTGCACTGCACCACTCAAGCCACACCCTCGTCACCACCAAAACCCTAGCTAATACTGGTATCGGCTACAGTCACCCCCACCGTTTCCTGAACTCCAGCAAAGGCGTCATCAGATGCATAGACCTTGCTTACTTGACCGATGAAGACCTCGTTGAAGAATTTACAAACCAACACGTTACTGAAGCCCGTCGTCTCGTCCTCAAGAGAGACGGTGCCGAAACACCCACCAATACCATCTTCCTGACTTTTGCCACACCAACTCTCCCCTCCCACGTTACTTCCGGCTACCCAAGAATCCCAGTCGCCCCCTACATTCCCAATCCCCTCCGCTGTCATAAGTGCCAGAGGTATGGCCATAGGAAAAACTCCTGCTGCAGCCAAGCGCGGTGTGGCAACTGTGGAGCTCCGGACTATGACAACGCCTGGATATCCCACACAGCCCTGTTCATGTGAACAACGACCTTTAGGCCATCTGTATGTCTTTCTCCCTCCACAAAATCTTCACTCTTTGCAATATCTACCCCCCCCCCTCCCTAACGCCAACGTTCAGCCGAACAGCATTAACAACTATCTCCTTCCTCTATCATGCTTCCCTCTAAAACCATATTTAGTCCTCCTCTTCCACCCCCTCTCTTTGCTTTTTTTTTTCTTCACCCATGCACTTCCTCTCTCGATCCCAGCTTTCTGACTTTTAGTTCCCGTGTTTCTCTCAATCTCCCTGTGTTTTCTTTCCTTCCTACCTCTGGAATGATCTAACCTCTCAGGCACAAATTTACCCTCGCTGTCGTGGTGCCGGTAAGCCCTCATCAAACTATCAAACAAACTTATTCAAGTGTAAAGTTTACTCTGCGTTTCTGTTGTAATAACTGGTGTGGAAGTCTATAGTACAAGATTGGCGCCCTTATCCTCACTCTCTTAACAGTTGTTAATACATTTCCTCAAACGTTCTTCAGGTGGTAAATCAATTATTATCTTCACCATAGATTCTGTTTGCATTTCTGACATATTCAATGGTTTTGAAGCCACATCCAAATCTAAAAAATTAAACTACAAAGAATGTGACGTCACACCTAGTTTGATTTCAGTTGTTTCTACACAAATGAGACAACTTGAATATGCGAAAATAAAATTTTGAATGCGTTTTCACCATTCTGTTTCTTTTATATTCTTCTTTCATATAAGATAAACATGCTTAACCCATAATCTAGACCTTTAAAGTTTTATACATTCAAATTAGCATTAAGTATAAGTTTGTCCGTGTTGTTTTACTTAAAGGAGACATGAAGTCAAATATTCTGGTTTGATAATGATAGAGAATTTAAAAATAAACCAACTACCAAAACTCTATTGTAAAATCTGATTCCATTCTTAAGTGATTCAAGTTGTAACATGGACGCTGCCATCTTGTCTAATTTGTTGTTTAAATCATTCCAATTGTTACGTGCGACCTTTCACAAGAAAACACAAACATTCCAGTAAGCGTCAAAAATTGCGCAATAACCATGACGTCATACATAGGTTTGTGGCGCAGTTCTAGAAAAGTCCAGTATATTTCTCAAAACTGACATAATCTTCTAAAACTGGAATTTAACTATAAAACTATCTTCAATGACATCATTGTCATAAACCTATTTCTAAAAATAGAACTTGCTTAGAAGTGTATAAAAGCAGCTGTTTTCTCGTCATTTGCAATCTACCTACAGTGATGTAGCGGTTATCATACCTATCTACAGACCACGAGGCCCTGAGTTCAAGCCTGGGTTGGGTAGACACTCCAGTGTACCACAACTGGTTATCAAAGACCGTGGACATTGACTTGGTTGTCAATGTTATGTCTGTCCGTACGTCGTACCTGTGTTCTCGTCCGGGCCGTATTACGCGTTTCGTGATAGCATTGTTTACTATCATAAGCGAATACGCAGGCGACGACCCCGTCATTGTAATTGTGTGTTCACTCGTCGTCGTCGTCGTCATTTGCAGAGGTTTCATAAATTCAAGATTGTGTTCGTGCTCATATATACGTTAAGAATTGATTAACTGCCTTCAGTATGTGGATTATTATAGCCAGTTTGAATTATTATTGACTTCTGCTTGAAAACAATATCTTTTTCCGCAAAAAAGGACACCGTGAACCACCTCTTCTGCAACATTTCGTCCTCGACAAACTCAGACCCAATGCTTTCAAAGCCAAAAAGGCTCGCGATGAAGCCCGGAGTATTACATTTCTCTCCGACAACACCGAGTGCTACAACACTCTTCCTGAATTAAACCTAGCCATCAATGACGTTGGCTGCACCTCCAAGGGCCCAAATAACACCCCTACCAGTTCATGAAACACCCCCTCCCCAACAAGGCCACCACTACCCTACTCGCTATCCTCAACCACATTTGGTCCTCACACTCCTTTCCCCTATCTGGAGGACAGCTATCATCACCTCCATCCCCAAACCGGGGAAGGACAATATCGACTCCTCTAGCTACCGCCCCATCGCCCTCACCTGCTGTCTGTGTAAAATTATGCAAAGGATCATTAACCAGAGACTAAACTGGTTCCTTGAGACCAACGTAATCTTCTCCACTTACCAAAGCGTCTTCCGGAAACTTCGCAATACCCTGGACCAGTTAATTACGCTCGACACCGCTATCCGGGAATTCTTTGCAAAAAAGGAACACCTCATTGATATCTTTTTTAACCTCGAGAAAGCTTTCGACACTTTTTGGAAATACGGCATTATCCGCAAACACCATCAGAGGCCACCTCCCCATCTTTATTCAAAACTTCCTCTCACCCACGCAGTTCCAAGTTCGTTTGGCTACACCCTCTCCAACCCCAACACCCAAGAAGAGGGCGTCCCCATGACAGTTTCCTCCCCCACCCCTCCCCCCACTCTCTTTAACCTGAGCATTAACGACATCGCGGACAACCTTGGTCCCAACATCAAACGTGCCCTATACGTGGATGACTTCACCATCTTCTACTCCTCCCCTAGCTTTCCTCTTGTCAAAAATAGGCTCCAATTCACCCTGCAAGACTGGTGCAACAATAACGGTTTTAAATTCTCCAAAGACAAGACAGTCTGCAAGCACTTTTATCATTTCAATAACCACCACCTCAACCCGAAACTCGTGCTCAATTGCAATCGCATCCCTAAAGTTGACTACACTAAGTTTCTGAGTTTAACTCTAGACCCCAAGCTCTCCTACAAGCAAAACATCACCAACCTGAAACAGAAATGCAACAGCTCCCTCAACTTCTCCGACTCCCCCTCTCCAACACTACTTAGGGTGCGATTCGCCAAGCTCCTCTCGAAATCTTCAGGCTCACCATTCGTGCCAAGCTCGACTACGGCAACATTGTCTACTGTGTCACTCACAACTCTTACCTCAACCACATCCAAAATGAAGCCCTCAGGATTTGTCTGGGTGCCTACAGGACCTCCTCCATCACCAGCCTTTATTTTGAAGCCAACGAAACACCATTTCTGTCTGCTAAGGTATAGAAAGCTTAGCCTCTCCTACGCTTTTAGAGTCCTCACCAACACCCATAAGCCTGTTTCCAAACTCATTAGGTACCCCAATTTCTACACCCTCTTTGATAGGACAAAACCCCAATCCCCTCCCTTCAGCTTACGCATCAAAACAGACCTCCTCCATCTCGGCATCAACCCCGCTACTCTTGGCACATTCTCCTGACCCACTTTTCCCCCCTGTGCCACAGCCTCTCTTCTATTCACCTTGGCCTCTCCACTCATCACAAAACCCAATCCCACCCTAACCTCCTTATCAACCTCCACAACAAAATCAAAGACCAACTCTCAAACTACACCTCCATCTATACTGATGGCTTCAAGGAAGGCGACACGACAGCTGCTGCTGCCGTCATCCAAGACATCACCCACAGTAGCAGGCTTCCCGACCACTCGGCCATCTTCTCGGCCGAGGCCAAGACCATCCTCCTCGTCCTCAACTTTATTTAGTACTCCCCGCTCAGCCACTTTGCCATCTTCTCCGACTCCAACGCTGTCCTTACTTCTTCACTCAATCTTAAATGAGATAACCACACATTCCACCTCCTCCTCCGTAAACTCCTTTCGCTTCCCCCTCCACCCCCTCCTTCTGCAGGAAAAGTATTCGTTTCTTCTGAATACCCAGCCATGTTGGCATCCTTGGCAATGACAGAGCTGATGCAGCCGCTAAACCTGCCCTTAACCTCCCCTACCCCCATTTCCTCAAACCCTTTCTTACATCAAACCGCTTATCGCTTCCCTTGTTCGTGACCGCTGGCAAACCTCATGGGACTCCCAAATTGATAACAAACTCCACGTCATCCAGCCCACCATGCCGATCAAACCCACCATCCACAAGCTCTCCCGTGTCGACGTTCACATTACCCACCTTAGAATAGGTTACACCCACTCCCACCTCCTCATTGGTTCCCCTTCCACCCCCTCCCACCCCTCTGCAGCAATTACCATTGCTCCCTCACAGTATATCACGTCCTCCTGCTTGCCCCTGTACAACCTTCCCAGAGCTTCCCTCGCTTCACACAACTCAATAGCCAAGCTCTTCCAGAAAAACCCTCTGGATTGTTTTGCCTTAAACTGTCTGCCGATATATATCATATTTAAAGTGGATATATACAGCTGTTATAAAGTTGATAAACTTAAAACTTAAATAAAAATCATTGCATCAAGATTGTTACAGAATTCTTCGCGGAACTGGATCATGAATCATATTTTTTTGGAATAAAATACAGGTTTATAACTAAAGGTCAACCGTCGCCCTTAGAGGTCAAGAAGACTCAGGCCAGGCTATCTAATTAAAGTAACTAGATTAAGAATTAAGTACTGTAATTGAATACTGTAGGAAGAAAGCTTGGAATTTTTTATATATATTAATGTTTATATTTGAAAGCCTTGCACTGATCTTGGTTTTAACTTCTGGCACTCTTCTGCTACTTTTGTATTATTGGTCCATACAACACAATGCTGTGCTAGCACACTTATTACTTTTCTTTATAATTATTTTTTTAAGCTTTTTTTCTCTAAAATAATTTGACATGAAGTTCTAAGGGACTTGAATTATTGTAAAAATAAAAACTCATTGACCCATACCAAAGAAAAAATATTTTTTAGAAGTTATACAATTTGAAGTTGATCATCATAGAAATATATCAATATTCTAATTTATAGGCCTACTGGGTGTAATGACATCATTTTTAGAGGGCGTATGAACAAAATAGCCACTCCATGTAAGTTTTCATTGACAGAATAATGTTTGAATAAATTAGAAAATGTTAAATTATTTTGCACGATGTGCAATTTTTTCAGATGACTTATAGGCCTAGATATTATCTCTATTATACTAAATGATAAAAAAGCCATATTTTATGCAGTTGAGTCTCCTTTAAAGGATTAGTTCACGGATCAAGCAAGTTTATCTTATATAAAAAGAAGACTTAAAAAGAAACAAAATAGTGAAAAAAACATTCAAAAATCTTATTCCATTAAGAAGATATTCAAGTTTCCAGTTTGGTATCATTTGTGTGGAAACGACTGAAATCAGACTAACTGTGATGTCATATCCTCAGATTCCTCAAAGTCTTTATGTATTCTATCCTATTTTGTCCTGCGTTTTTGTGGCTTAAAAATCATAGGATATGGCAAAAAAGTAGTAAAACTGAAGCTAAGGAGGATATTATAATATACAACCTGAAGAAAGTTTGAGGGAAAATAATTTAAGTAGTGAAAAAATTAGATAAACTTTTCTTGAAATACATTAACAATTGTGAATAATGTGAGGATGAAGATACTAGCTTTCCATAGTAGACTTGCTACACCAGTCATTTATACAGATAAGACAGAGCTTTAAAGTTTAATGTTTTCTTAACAGCATAAGATTTTTGAATGCTTTCTTCACCAATTTTTTTTTTTTTTTTTTTTTTAAGTCTTCTTTCATATAAAATGGACATGCTTGACCACTGAACTAATCCTTTTAGTAAATTCACAACAGTGAATTCACAGCAGTAACTTCAGAACAAAAACATATTCACGCATCACGTTCTTCTTGGATATGAGGAATTGTACAGTAGTAAGTATAACATACAGCTAACATTACCTAACAAGATGACGGGCTCAGAAGAGTTAGTCACCCCATAAAGCCCAAACTAACACCACCACAAAAGAAAAATACAGAAATATACACAATATCAAAAATACATCAACGCTCACTTTCGAATTGTAAACAGAATTAACCACCCACTCAGCAGGCAAACCATTCCACTCATTAACAACTCTTTGCGAAAAGAGGCTAAAACGACGATAATATTCCGTGAGAAAACTCTTTGATCAACATCAAACTGTTACCACGTGTCACATGAGGATGAGCTGAAACATACAAGAAATAAAAGGAAGTCAAAACATCACTACCATTAGGCCTACCAGATAAAGAAATTAAAAACCTGAATCATATCGCCACGTATACTCTTCTCAACTCAAGCGTGGTCAATTATTAAATCAAGAATTCGCAACCCAGATTTATTATTTTATAAAGAGATTTCTTACTTCAGGAAAATAAATTGCAGACTACTTACTCAAACAACTTTGGATTTGACAACCTTAATTTGCTTGTTCTGACTATATATACCGTGCGTAAGACCAAAGAACCGTACATATAGGCCTATTCAGTAGTAGTTCCTCTGCCCATGGAAGGACAAACGTTATTCCCAAAAAAAAAAAAACAGAACAGCTTTGGTTACGCAAACAAGGTCACCTGGCCCCGTGGTATTAATTACTTCTAACTTCACCTGCACCCGCAAGACAGGAAGGTCTTGGTATACAGCCAAGATGCACACCCTAAATTAAAGCATTCCAGCGCGCAAAATGTTAAAGGAAAGGTATTGTCCCATAAATGAATTCAGAAGTAAACGTCGCCGTTATAGTAACGTAACTTCCGGTTTTCAATTTTTCTTATTGATTGCGAGAAATCTGGGATGTTATCAATAACACATGTAGGCGCCTGTGTTCAGTCCGACGGATGTGTGATCGATACCATCGCATATTTCTCGCAATCAATAGGCAAAATTGTCATCCGAAGTGACGATACCAGCACGGCGGTATTCACTTCTGAATGTATTCATGTGACGATATATTTTTCCTCTAAAAACGCAACAAAATTACCATTTGCCAATTTCCTTTTCAATTTATATTTAAACTGTAAAAAGTGGGGTTCTGGAGAAGTGGGGGACTGTTCCTCTAGTTCCCAGGAAATACAAGTCTGGGCCCGGACAGTTGCGCTCGGTGAATAACCAATTAAATAACCTTCCTAGAATTCAAGGTAGACCCGAAAATTCATGATTTTTTTTCAGATGATATGAAATTTCGAATGTAACTTGACAACGAAAATTTTACCCAACAAGAACATACTTTAACCTTTTGTTCTCATGATGCGAAACACCAGTTTACACGTAAACTGTGACTATACAATGCATTATGTGTAATAACTGAATGATTGATGCTCCATGCTTCTTTCCAAAAGGAAGCTTTTTTTTTAAAGGAAGCTTTTTTTTTTTGTGACTTCTATACGGCTCCTTGCATCCAGTTTCTTATATAAATTCCACTCTCGATGGATCCGGCCGAGGCCCAGTCCCAACGTTACATCACAGATGTAGGCTTATATTGCCATTAAACGTATTGTTCTGTTGTTATAAAAATCCCTCTAATTATCAAAAATACTGGTTTAGTAACATCCATTTTTGTCAGTTAACAATGTATCAAAACAACGTTTTGATTAATAGAATATGAAGCATTTTGAGGGCGATCACCCTATTTCTCTGGAGAACGCCCTCTGCAGTTTCATTCTGTTTATTTTCACTTTCATCACTAACAAACGTCATGTGTGACATCATTGATTCTGTTTTGACCTTTGAGCCCAGCATCGAATACACTGGAATGGATTCTCTTCCTCGCTGAAGTTCTTTCCAGTCAATATCCAGATCTAACAAACTTTCCGCCATCTTGTTTTGAATGGAATCTTTGTCATACTGAGCTCTCACAATATGGCCTATCGTGCGCTGCAGGCGGTCGTAAGCATCCATGATCGTCAGCAGTGATTGGCGGATTTGATTTATGATGATCTCGATATCCGTCAGATCAGTTAGTTGGCGAACGTTCTGAAACATGACGTCACATTCCTGGAATTGATGGATAACAGAAAAAGAAGAATAAAAACATCCCGCTTGTTGTTTTTACACGCTTATTTTACTGAAATTGCACCATTTTTTGATTTTCGGTTTGATATAATTCAATCTCTCTGGCACTGTGCGGCCTTTACAGTTGACGATTAATCACAACAATTCAAGACTATTTATATGTAGGTAGCTTGGTCAAATGATGTTCTTTCCGGGTACTGAGTGGGGAGCAGTGCCGTATTGAGTGGGAGTTATGGGACAACTTGTCCCCATGGCAAACTTAATTCCGTATGTAAAATGTAACGTAGCGGATATATACTTATAAATATATATGTTAAATATCGCCCATATTTGGTGATGACCTTTCTAAATATCACCCCAATTTAGTGATGACTTTGCCCCTATCGAATTTTGTAAGAATATGTTAAAAACTTATGGCGCTGTTCGTCGGCAATGTTTAATATCTGCTCCTGCCAAAAGGGCAAACAATTTTATTGAGTACAACTGGTAGAAGCTTTCCGAGAGGGCGCCAAATGCTCACAAAGGAGCAAAAAAATTATGAAAATATACTCTTATTTACTTTTTATTCTCAACGTTGAAAAAAATTCTCAAAACTTTATGCTTACATCAGAAACATGAAAACCATTTCTAAACCCCAAATAAAGTCACATATTGAAGTCAATGGGATCCTGCATTTAAACATTTGTTCCAAAATAATATTCCTTTTAACGAACTTCAGTTCGAAATTGACACAATTTTGAGCAATTTTCTGCTACCAAAATCACGCCAAAAATGCTACTAGCTTCCTGCGGCTTCGTCCCTTCGGCAACCTAGGACGTCGACCCTGGATTTGACACAATATTAAGCAATTTTCTGCTCTGAAAATCACGAAAATTCAAAGATTCATGGGGTTTCGCCCCAGCGCGCAGCTTCGCCCAACAGAAAGCTCTGTTCTGCTATTAAAACCATGATGACAAACGTAGGGCTTCCTGAGAAACCCTGTGTACCCACCAGGGCTTCGCGACCTTTGCCCCTATAGCATTCCAAAGGTTTGACACAATTTTAAGCCCCCCCCCTCCCCAATAATGAACGTGTTACAAAAAAAAAATTCTTCGGGAAATCTCCTTTAATTTCTGGGATATCTGCAATTTTCGTGAAATTTGCTTCATTTTGGGGAAATTTCCTTCATATTTGGGATATTTTCTTCAATATTTTCCATTAGTTTTCTTCAGACCCGATTTGGGAAATTTCCTATCATTTTTCTATCTTTTTTTATTTTGAAACCACAAGCAATTTGCTCAGGTTCCATTTTCGTGAATTTCCCAAATTCATTTTCAGTAAATACAGATAAAAGTTTTTGTAAATTGGCAATAAGGGAACCATTGTTTTCTTTGATAATCCTAAGTTTTTTTAAGGTGTTTTATTTTTGTCAAATTTCCTTCATTTTCGGTTTATTTAGGGAGGATAGTTGGTTGTATTTCACAATATTCAGGTTTGTGGTTTTTTGCCACAGCTAATGCATTTTGCGGATATTTTTACTTTCATGTTTACTTTTTTCGGAAGATTTCTTTAATTTTCGGTAATTTTTCTTCATTTCGCGGAATTTTTTCTAATGTTAAAGAAGTTTCTTCATTTTTTGGCAAAATTCCTTCGTTTTCGGGAAAATTCCTTCATTTCGCGGAAATTTTCTCTAATGTTTGAGAAGTTTTCTTCATTTTTTGGCAAAATTCCTTGGTTTTCAAGAAATTTCCTTCAATTTCGGGAAATTTGCTTCCATTTTTGTAAAAATTCTTTCACTTTCGGGATATTTTCTTCATTATTTGTTAAGTTGTCAATTTCCCAGAAAATTTTCTTCATTTTTTTGAAATTTCTTCGATATTTTTTCAATATTTAGGTAGTTTTTTTTCAATATTTAGGTAGTTTTCTTCAATTTTCGGGAAATCAAATTCAATTGTTATTAAGTTTTTCTTCAATCATTCTGGGAAAATTTTCCTCATTTTCGGGAGATTTCCTTCATTTTCAGGAAATTTCCTTCATTTTCTGAAATTTTTGTTCCATATTTAGGATTTTTTTATTAAAGCAGCGCTTCCGGAGGATTCGCCCCTGGACCCCTTCCAGGGCTTTGACGGTTCTCAAAATCGAAACACTGGGTGAAGACTCAAAACCATTTTTCAAAGCAGCTTTTTCTCGAAGCACCTTCGGCTTGAGGAATTGTTGCAGCAGCTTTTCTCCTTCAGCTTGAGGAATTGTTGCATGAGATTAAAAAAGGGATTTGTTAAGAAACTAATGGGCATGGAGGTGACGTCATTATCTAATCATATATGCTGTTGGTTGGATATCCGGGTCATGCATCACAAATTTGCATAAATATAGCGATCAGCTGTATTTGTGTAAATAAGCCATATACGTACCGCAGACAGTAAGCAAATGGACTTAACGTAATGCAGCTTTGTTTTCACTTCATCAAATAACGTCATCTCTTGATAGTAACGTGGCACCAACCAACAGAATATCGGTCAAATTTACTGGTGACCTGTCACGCAATGTCATACAGCGCTTAATTAAGTGTTGTTTTAAATATGTAAATCCATTTTATCTCATGATCTGAACAATGTGAAATGAATGAATTTGAAACCGTGAATCTCAATCAATTTAAAAAACAACTTTTAAAAAATTGAGGTTTAAATCAGTCTTACACAATCAGGCAATAGTATCTCTATAATATGCATATACCAGCATATAACAGTGCAAACATGTATGACTGTTTTGTCTTATATGTCTCATTGCTCCAATATGTCATGTAACTATTGACAGAAAAAAGTTCATATTTTTGTCACTCTGATAAAGCTATACTGTCATATAGGCCTAGCCGCCTGTACTTACAAACACTAAATCCGAATGTTTGAGTGTTGCAAGGCACACAATATACAAACCGCACGTTACACAAAACTTGTATTTCTAAAATCGAAAGGGGGTATTCCCATGTTCCGGAATAAAGGGGGAGGAGAGTTCCACTGCCCCGGAAAGTGTATAGTTATCAGAATACAAACATAAATACATTATCAGAATTGTACACCGAGTCGGCATTTTTGCTCCAGCGAGAGCTACAGTTCCCCTGGCGTTGTATTTTCTGATTAATTGTAACTGACGAATGCTATTTAGACCTGTGCGGTGGTATTGGCAGATTTGGTAGGTCCAAAACGAAGAACAAAGATTTCAGAAATCTACAAAACGAAGAAGGACAGAGCGAAGAATTTTAAGATATATTCTGATGGCCGGGAAATAATCTTTTTGGCCAGTTCTTGACCCTATTTACGTTTCCTCGTGTACTGTAGGCCTATAACTCCGACAATATTGGCACAGCTTGTCCTTTCATCGTGAGCCTTCGTTTGACGATTTGAAGATATCCACAAAGAAGAACTCCAAAACGAAGAAGGACATGTAAGATTCGCGTTATGTTCGCTTTCTCCACATGTTAGAAAATCGAACATCTCAAAGCCACGAAAATTTACGCATCACTGCCCTCGCACTCCACACATACAGTGTACAATTATACATACACACAAGTACGTACGGAGTTAATTTTGGGAATGGCTTAGCTGATACAGTGTGTAAATTATTTAAGAGATATTTAGTGAGAGCGCTGCAAGTAGCAATGTTGTAGATGTCTGGGCACAATATTGGCATGAAAATTTTTGCATAAATTTTGCTGGTCGAAAAGGCATTTTAAGGGTCGAAAATCAACGGGCCCATGTCTCTCTCCCCTTTTCCCCTTCACACACACACAAAATAGATCAATAATCCTAAGTAAAGCTATGCCAAGCCAAGTTTACAAAACATGTATAGGTCATGGATTTGTATGTATCTTATGTTTGAGTTCAGGACAACGGTATTTTCCTCTTATTTGAGTATTCGTTTTATCAATTATCATTATTAGAATTACTGAATGATTTGGTCTCCCATTGAATTACATACTGCCACCGACATAACCTTTTTAACATACTAAGTGGGGCATTTGTACCCCCCCCCCCACCATTTTCTTTAAATGCTCCTCACCCCTAATTTGATTCGCACCCTAAATAAAACATGAATAATCAGCTTTCTATCCGCGCACGTCATTGGTTAATAACTTTGCCACCTATTATTTTGCCTACAAAAAAGAGTCGCGCGCGGTCTCATGGTGTAAGCCAGTCGGTATTATTGTTACTTGATGTCCAGTCATTCCACAAAAAAGCACATTTGCTCCATCTGATGATTGACGAAATTGTCTACCCCACGTATTCCAAAATTGACATAAGCGGTGGAAGAGGCGGAGGTAGTGGATTTTCACCCCCCCCCCCCTCCCCTTCCTCCCCCCAATAATTTCATACATGATAATATGAGTAGTCAATATATCATCAATAACTGATCAGATATAATTAGCTTATGTTGTCAGTCCGCCCCAAATGCAATGACCTTCCGCCGTCGCTGCATGCTTGAGATTTTACTCGGGTTTTTCTAGCCGCCTTAAGTACGCATGCGCTCTTCATATCTCTATTTATATCAACAAACTGAAAGACGCCACATATATCTTCGTTCTGGACTATACGCTCTACCCAGCTGCCAGTATCAATTATATTACATGGTTCTTTATGTTTGTTTCTTGCAGCTAGAAAATACAAGCACTTTCCATCACGTCTCAATTCAAAATTGTGTAGTCTTTGCCACACCCTCACCACCATACATCTGAGTCATATAAACAAGAGAACCCACAAATGTTTTACCTTTTCAAAAGTTTCAAAAAGCCATGGAATTTGCAGCCGGACATCTGGTCCGACTTTCTGCACCCAAATCGTCAGTCGCTCGTGTACCATCATAATGGAACTCATGCAGTTAACCAAACCAGCCACATTTTGGTACCTCGCTTTTTCTACCAAATTGAGATCCTTCAAGCGTCTTAATTCTGGGATGTCCAGTGCGCAATGCCGTTCTGGTGATGATGGCATTACCATGTCCATCGGGTGGTCTGGGTGGGTGGATGGCGAGGGACATCCATTTTTAGCATATTTCAGGATCTGCATTACCATCAAGAGATTTTCGGTGGGTGATATGTCTGAGGTTTCGGGGCCTGTGTCCACAAGTACATCTTCAGGACCCATTGTTGAGTGTATAATGCGTGATGGGAAAGGTGCATGTCTTCTTTACCCTGTTGAAAAGGAGAAGATACAGCTGTAGATTACAGGAGACATAAATTATGTATACAATCCATTTTCGATATGGTAGCGGATTCAAATCTTAACCAACCTGCAAAACAGCAATTCAAAATCTCATTCCTATACCAAAGCATTCATGTTTGAAGTTGACACATGGACGCTGCCATTTGGTCTAATTTTGTAATTAAATCATGCCAATGATGACATAATTTGCCCTATGTACTGGTATATATAATGTATTTTTTAAAGAATTATTTCCAAAATGCTTTGACAGGAAGTTCCAAGGGCTTGAATCAATAATATCATCTACAATATCATCTACAAATACAAGTTCATGTAGCCCATGCAAAGGAAAAATCATTTCTTGGAAGTAGGAAAATTTGAAATAGATGATAAAGAAATACATTAATACTCTAATCTGTACTGGGTGTATGACATCATTCTTTAGAGGGCGTATGAACAAAATGACCACTCATTTCTGTTGCTTAAAAAGCTTTGGATATGTCAGAAAAGTAGTAAAACAGAATCTTGTAATCAGGGTGTTTATAATTTACCACCTGAAGAAAGTTAAGAGGAAAAAATAATTCAAAAAAGTGCCTCCACTTGGATTTTCTGTCCCATGCCCCAAGTTCTTTCTGACACCCCTGCGTACGAGTGGTGAAATTGGGGCTCTTGAGGAAATTGACGATCGGGGTCCGCGGTGTACGCCGATTTCGACAGTGAGATTACTACGCCGCCATATAGTCTAACGAAAACAAATATGATTCATTTCATAAAATTGTTTTGTAGTAGGCCCTATTTATTGCAATCAGAATGTCTGTAACCAGGGTCGTCGAGAGAATCACGACGCGAGGCCCGGGAAAAACTAACACTTTCTTCTTCTTCTTCAGTATAATCCAATTCATACCGTTTTTGCCATCGTCAAGCATAAGATTTAGCCAAATTTTGCTCCTGTGTTTATGTTTTTAGGGTCATTTTTACTTTTTTGTTTCTCAAATATACTCAAGTAAATTTTGGGAGCCCAGTGTGCATAGGCCCAGGGCAACTGTTCCTCTACCCCGTCAGCTTGGTGGTAGGCCTACTGTCCAGCTGTTTGACACCATTTTTGAAGCGTAGTGGCTTTGTGGTAGATATTCTGCACATAGGTGTGGGGGGTATGGGGAGCACGTACCCTCACACACTTCCGAAAAATAAAAAAGGGATCCTTTGGAAAATGACAAGTGCCCTCAATTACTTTCAAAGGTGCAAGAACTGGTATTAAATGTGCGCCAATTTTTTACATAAATATTACAAAAGTACCCCTTATAAAATGAAATGCTCCTTAATTATTGACCCAATAGTAGGAGACTGGCGACTTTTGTCAGTCCCATGTGCGGAGACTGTTTTTCTGTTGGAAAAGTGCCCCTTTCTAAAAATGGAGGGTCCCTTTCACTACAGACAGGGGGAGGACATAAACATGGAAGTGTCCCCTAAGATGACGTCATCGCACTTTTCGAAAATTCCTAGACCCATGTCTCTGCATGACCAGGGACATATGCAAGACTCTTTGCCCCACATTGCATGCATGGGTGCAAATTCCCCATATAACAATTCGTTTGTCAGACTCCTGTGATTAATATCAACACGTTTTAACCAAATATTCTTTTGTTCTCTACGCGACGAATATAACTAATTAGGTGTATATGTTTATAGTGCAGTGCTGACGTTTGGAAATCTAATTAAGTTTGCTTAGTACTATTGTTCAGTGATCACCCCGGGGAATTATCCAAAGACGGATGAGTAGTTTAATTAAAATCGCAGGTATGACCAAGTTATGAACTGCGCTGTACGTTATACGTCAATGTGGAAGGTCATTAAGCTTTCAAATTGTGTACAGCAATGATAGCTGAATGGTACCCTTTCGTTACACAGATACTATTTCGTTACACAAAGAACTACCAAATTCCATATGGGTTTTTTGTTTGACATGTATTTGACACTACAAATTATGTTAAGACATAATGAGTTTTCCATAGCAATTTACAAATAACTGGGGTCTGTCATGGCCCTATAAGCACGCATAAAATATATGCTAATTATTGGTATGACATGGAAGAAGCGGTCCCGGCCGCCGCCTATGCTCAGATAAACAATACAATGTTAATCGTAGGCTATACGTTTAGACGAATGTTGATCGTGCACGGGAACATAGCAGCTGTACCAAATGTCTGTCATTTGCGACGCAGGCTATTACATTGGAATTTCACAATACTTTACTGTATTGATCGCATGTTATAGGTCTACGCATTTACCATTTTGGTTATTTTACTGTTTTAGAAAAGATGACAGTAAGATGAAATATACTTGCTGCATAAACAGTGTTGATTTATTACATTACGTACAAACAAACCCATGCATCATGGATGTACCGTAAAAATTAAATAACATTTACCTTATAGCCTACAATCCTGCGTCAGTATCCTGCGTGTTAATGTATCCCTCTACTGTACAACATCTGTTCCCCAAATACGATGCAAAACCTGCAATATGAAAATTGATTTTCCAAATATTTTTCACAATTAACACACAATGCGAATTATCCTCTCAGTAGCTGCGACAGGTCGTATCTTAATGAGATGTAACCTCGAATAGTCGAATTGAAATTAATGCAATAATGCGCAAGCATGGTTGAGTATTTGATTCCCAGGCAAGTCATTTCCATAGCAACCGATATTTACCAATGAAATTCAACGTAAATGTAACAAAAGTATGATATTGTGTGAACTGCTTGTGAAATGATTCATTAATATAGAGTTGCGTTCGGCAGTTTAGGCGCCAGGCTGCAGAAGCGGAAAGGGAAGGGGATGGAGGGGTGATAAAAAAAGGGGGGGGGGAGGGGCAGTCCCTGAGATAATTTCACCTTCCGGTTAAATGCTTTCTTCCCGGTTGGGAGGTACTAGAAAATAGAGATATTATAAAATTGATAACATTTCTAAATAGTAAAATTATTGGAAATGTTTGTAACATTTGGCAACATTTCCTAAAATGGTGGAAATTTCCCAAAATGGAGAAATTTTCCCAAAAATTGAAGACATTTTCGAAGAAAATTTTCCTAAAATGAAGATTTTTCGAAAATTGCATGAGAATTCCCAAGTATCAGCAACGTTTAATGGAAACTTAATTTACCAGTGCAATATTTCCGCTTGAAATTTTGGGGGTCCTTGCCCAACTGAGAGGAGACCCTCCCTACACCACGTATCAAGCTGCAATAGGGATACATTTTTTCCAGTGCAGAATGGTCAAATGGTATACGACTCCATGGGCGGATCCAGGGGGTGGGGGTGACTAGGCTGGCTAGCCACCCCTCTCCCTTTTCTGGTCCCCGAAAAAAAAAGCAATAGTTTCATACCTTTCTTGCATATAATTATTTCCTGAGCAATAAGAATTTTGTAATTATATCTTTTAGTGTGAATAGATCAAAATCATGTTATGCGAACTGGTAGAGTGAACACCAATCTGCCAATGGTTAAAGTTACGTTTATACATAGACTTAAAATCGATCGATGTGCTTCTTCTTACCCAATTGTAAGTATGCGCGCGTGTCATTAAGTACGTACGCTTGTTAGGCTTGTTATCTGGCTTGTTAATCACGGCAGATCACAGAGCTAGCTAAACGTAAACATAAGCTAAGTATAGACAATTACAAACTTGCGTATTTTATGATGGTACAAATCATGAAACGCTTAATATCCTCCCAGAACACAAACGACGTACGGACAGACATAACATCGACAACCAAGTCAATAACGGCTTTGATAACCAGTTGTGGTGCACTGGCGACGTAAGCTAAGTATAACCGAACATGGTTTTATATCAAATCATGGACGATCCCCCCAGAAAAAAGATGTTTTTTAAACAACAAACTTTGGATAGGTTTTTGGTTGGATCAGAAAGATTTACATCCATCTTTCCATAGGAGCTTAGTCTTTCAATAATATTAAAAAACCCACACCTCGGCCACCATAAGCGTAGATCAAAAAGGAGGAGGGGGGGGTTGTATACGTCCCACACTTTTTGACAAATTAAGAGTACAATGTGTTTGAACATTAAACATGTTTTGAGTCATTTTGCGACCAATTTAAGCCCTAAAATATTAAATACTCCAGGAGCTTAAGGGGGCTTCGCCCATGGACCCCACCGGGAATTTGCCCCTGAACCACACCACGGGCCCGCTAAAGAGCCCTGAACCCCACGCCGAACGTCTCGTGCTCGGATTCACCCATTTATGCTCTTCCTGGCCACTTTCTAAACTGATTCCTTTCAAATTCTTAAATCGCTAGGATGCTGCATTGTTTTTCATAAATTGAAGCAAAGTTCACGAAATTGAAGGAAATTTTCCGAAAATTGAAGATGATTTCGATTATCAGCAAAAATTCTTGGAAACTCAATTTACCAGTGCAATTTTTCCGCTTGCAGAGACGAGGTGACCCTTCCTACAGTCCTACGCCCCTGCCATTAGTTTTTGGGTTCAACTTCCAATAGGCTCACAAAAAGAAGCTTTAACGTCAATTGCAAGATATTTGTAAGGGTTCAAGAAAAGTTAATTGGGAATTCAAAATATTGTAATGATAATTTAGGTCAAACTTTGGGATTAAAGACTGAAAATATTATTTTATTATCAGAAATCTCCACCTGTATATCTGGTTATCAACACAATCAATTCTTACCAGGTGTCAAACTCTTATCAGTTTGTGTATGCCTTCTGATATCATCTTTCTTGTCGTGAACATTTACAAAGACTTATTCAAAGTTAATGTCAAATGAACAATTTCTCTAGAGATACCGAAATCGGTTAATCATTCAATGAGTCAACAAAAATTCCTCCTTTGAGCCAGGCTGACGCTGCATTTTAACCATTTTGAGGATCGAAGATGGGTGTTACTTCAGCCCATTTGGAGTCATGCAAACATGACTCCAAATGGAGTCTTGCAAACAAACATTCTGAAAGATCACAAAAGATATAGTAAAATCAGAAAATTTCGGAACATAATTCTGGAAAGAAAAAAACAAATACATATAGTATAGCTACACAAGTGTGGTACAGCGGAATGTGAACAGCCCTTAATTCCCCACTTGGGCCCACTCCATAGAGGGCCGCCTGGCTGCCCTCAGATCAGTAGGACCATAAAAAGAGGTTCTCATAAACGTTTATAGGGATTTCTAGATTTAAAGAATTAAATTATCTAAATTGTCGCTCCTATTTGCAAGTGAGTGTCTAATTCCGAATAAGTAACAAAAAATTATATACGTAAGGCAGTTGATTTATATATAACGATACAAAACAAGTATATGTATAAGCGATAATACACAGTTATAAGTCTGTCATGATTAATTTTAACAATACATTTTCCAAGGTCATAAGTGGCGGGACCAGAGGGCAAGTGCCCCCCCTCCCCCCCTACTTACGTGCCCCCTCCACTTTTCTCAAAATGTAAAAGTGCCTTTTTTCAGAGAAGAAAAGTGCCCTTTTCTGAGAGAAAAATGACCTTTTTGAGAAGGAAAAATGCCCTTTCAAAAGGACAAGTGCCTTTTTAGAGAAGGAACATTCCCTATCAAACTGTGAAAACCTTTTATACATATATATATATATATATATATATATATATATATATATATATATATATATATATATATATATATATATATATATATATATATATATATATATATATATATATATATATATATATATATATATATATATATATATATATATATATATATATATATATATATATATATATATATATATACATATATTTATATATATACATATATTACTTTTAATTTAAAAAGTGACGCAAATATTGCCCTGAAAAGATTATGTAAAAATGTGAAACTATTCTGAAAATTGTTATATTATACATATATACATTTATATGTATATATATTTATATATATATATATATATATATATATATATATATATATATATATATATATATATATATATATATATATATATATATATATATATATATATATATATATATATATATATATATATATATATATATTTATATAAATTGTATATATTTTATATATATATGTTGATTTTTATAGCTATAAATATATAAAAAAAGAGATGAAAATGGGTAAAAGTACTGTTTGATACACTATTCTGAAAATTGTTATATATTTGGACAGCAAATATGTTGAATTTTTGAAGCTGTAAGTTATAAAAAAAGAGATAAAAATGGGTAATTAGTAATGTTTGAACCTTTAAAATCTTAGAAATTTTTTGGGGAGGGGGTTGAGGATTGACTATATAAAGCTATATTGCTGTGCTACATCCTTTGAAAAAACGATAGTTGGAAAGTTCCCCTCAGACCCCTTTTGAAAATGGGTAATCAGTAATCTTTGAACTTATAAAATCTTAGAAATTTTCCGTGGCAGAGGGGAGGGGGATTGACCATATAAAGCAATATTGCTGTGCTACATCCTTGAAAAAACGATAGTTGGAAAGTTCCCCTCAGACCCCCTCCCTTCCATATAAAGCTATATTGCCCTACATCCTTTGAAAAACAATAGTTGGAAAGTTCCCCCAGTTTCAAACACTTTCCGCCGCCTCTGTCCAAGGCCATAAGCAAGCAAGTAATTCACGCCGTGCTCTCTTTAGTATGGAGATCAAATCTTTTACCCTTAATCTACTTCTTGCCATCTACAGCATAAATTTCCTCAAAATCAAGGAAAATTGCCTAGAAAGGATGGAAGTTTTCCGAAAATTGCGGTAAATGAACAAATTTTCTCTAAAATTGACAAACAGTTCACCGAAAGTTAAAGGAACGTGACCAAAAACGAACGGAATTTCCCGAAAATTTAAAAATATTTCTCAAAAATAAAGGTAATTTGAAAAAAAATTTGATAGCAATATTGAAAATTGACAAAAATGTCCAGAAAGTTGAAGAAAATTGCCTAAAATAAAGGAAGTTTTCCTTAAAACTGTCAAACAATTTACCAAAATTTTAAGAAGAGTGCCCGAAAACGAACACAATTTCCGTAAAATTGTGATTCAATTTGTTTAAAAATCACGAAAATTCCCGAAAATTGAACAAAATCACAAAAATAAACAAAACTTCTCGAAAATCGAAGAAAAATACATCAAAATGATTTTTTTACTTAAATTGACAAACAATTAACGGAACTGTGAGGAAAAGTTCCAAAAATGAATGGAATTCCTGAAAATGAAAGAAAAACCAGTCGGGGAAAATTGAAGGAGATTTTCGATTACCAGCAAAGTCAGTGATGGAACTTAATTTACTAATGTAATTTTTTCCACTTTTGACCGGGAATTGTTGGGGTTCTTACCCCACCTTCTTGAGAGGTGATCCTTCTTATACGCCCCTGCCTAACACTATGTACCAATTTGGTTGGAAGTTAGTGTACGGGGTTTAATATGCGTGTGATGTCTCCTTTAATTTTCACCATTTAATTCTTCAGCCCCCCTTCCCTCCCCCTTCTCCCCGCCTTCATTTCAAAAATTGCTCCACGATTCCTGAGAATTGGTAACTAAAGTCGGCCCGACATATCAAACTGCACATAAGATTTCTATCATCACAACATATGGCCCATTCAGAATATTCGAAATTTGTCTTTGTGCTGAGATATATAATTATGCATACTTTAGAATTAGAATAATACAAGGTGCAAAGCGAATCAATTTGTCTGACCTTTATCATTGGAGGGAAAACTTTGGTACTCCCCCTCCCCCAACTATTGTTGGGGGTCTTGTGAAAGTGAGATCGATAAGAATATAAATTTCTAACTGCAAGTTCCCTAATTTCATAATAAGAAAAAGAAGAAAAAACATAAAACAACATAAGAAGATGACAGGCTCAGAAGAGTTAATCATCCCATAAAAAGCTCAAACTAACACCAACACCACAGAAAAAAAATCAAATACGCCCAGGGTAAGTAAAGAACTTATCAATTTTGACTTTAAAATTATGAACAGAATTGAAACTAACTACCCACTCAAATAAACCATTCCACTCATTAACAACTCCTTGCGAAAGCTAAAACGCCGAATATCAATCCGTGAGAACTCTTTGGTCAACTTCAAATTGTTACCACGTGTCACATGAGGATGAGCTGAAACATGCAAGAAATTACAGGAAGTCAAGGCATTACTACCAGATAGGAATTCAAAACATGAATCATGTCGCCACGTACTCTTTTCAACTCAAGCGTGGTCAAACCAAGAATTTGCAACCTAGATTCATAAGAGAAATTCCTTACTTCGGGAATAAGTCTAGTGGCTCTTTGCTGAACCTGGAAAAATAAACTTGTCCTTCTCATAAAAAGGGACTCCAAGCCTGAATAGGTGAGGCCTGACTTACTGCTTATACAAATTAAGAACAACCTCTCTATTAAGAAAACAAAAAATTCTTCCAATCAAACCAAGCATCCTATTTGCCCTTGCAGCTGCTAAAGCACACTGTCTAGAAGACTTTAGGTTACTAGTAATGACAACATCTAGATCCCTTTATTGATCAACACAACCAAGATTTGAACCACCCATGCAGTAATCAAACGCCAAATTGCTCTAACCAAAATGAATAACTTTGCATTTATCAACATTGTATAGCATCTGGCACGTTTGTGACCAAGAAACTAACTTATCCACATCAGTTTGCAACAGTGAAAAACCCCTAGCATCATTAACAATCCTGTACAGCTTAGTGTCATCAGCAAATTTACAAATCCTGGAGCCACAGGAAACATCAATATCATTAATAAAGATTAAGAAAAGAAGCGGACCCAATACCGAACCCTGAGGAAGACCACTTGTAACCTTGTTCCATGGAGATACTTCACCATTACCAACAAGTTTTCGTGACCTGTCAATTAACCTAGAGTTTATCCAACTGGCACACTTTCCCTCCACACCAAGAACTCTTGTTTTTAACATAAGCCTGCTTAAGGGAACATTATCAAATGCTATTTGGAAGTCTAAATAGATAACATCCACCTTATGACCAGAATCAACTAGTTTAGTAACATCATCAAGAAATTCCAATAAATTAGAAACACAAGACCTCTTAGGTAAGAACCCATGCTGATACAAATTCAACAAACCATTGACCAGTAAATGATCTAGTACAACATCCTTAACAATGGACTCCATGACCTTGCACACAATACTATTCAGGAGTCATTGGTTTATAGTTACAGGGCAAACTGTGGTCACCCTTTTTTTTAAATACTGACATTTGCAATTCTCCAATCACTAGGAACTTGACAACAGCAACATCAAAGCACTTTGAAAAGATAATACTCAGGGGAACAGAAAGAACATCGGAACACTCACGTAAAACAACAGGATGTATACCATCTGGACCGGGTGCTTTATTTGAAATCAAACCCTTCAACTTAGACACAACATCAACTAAAAAATCAGCATCCCTAATGAATTCTGGAGAGTGCACACTAAGATACTCCATAACATCATCAGCAAGGGAAGTTAGTAAAAACAGATACAAAGTAGTTATTCAAAACCTCAGCCATATCCTTACCACTATTGAGAGTAACACCATCATTACCCCGAAGAGGACCAACAACCTCCTTCGTTTTCTGCTTTGAGCGAACATAAAAGTGAAATAATTTAGGATTTATCTTAATCTCTTTGGACAAACGTTTTTCAAAAAGCACTTTAGTATCTCTTATCAAGCCTTGTTGAACTTTTTACGATCCTTATACCTAGCAAACTCCGCAGGACACCCACTGTTTTTATAACAACGCCACAACTTCTTCTTTTTTCGAACAGTCCGAAAACCTCCCAAGACATCCATACTGGCTGATTACGCCTACATACTGACATACTTTCTTTAATGGGAAAAACCCATTTACACCCACCAAAACTTTAGTTAAAAAAACATCACATGCTTTAGAAGGATCTAAGTCACATAGCAAAGAAGTCCAATCGAATGACAAAGTATCCTGAAGTGCCGCAAAGTTAGCATTCTTTCAATCTAAACTCAGTTTATTAGCTGGAGAGACCTTAGTGAAACAATGCAGATCAAAACTAATGAGGTCATGATCACTACACTCTACCTTACCGCTACTCAGCACATTTCTAACCATACTTTCTTCACTACTGAAAATCAAATCAAGACAATTACTACCACGCGTGGGAAACAACTTATGCTGGGTGAAAAAGCCGGCGGATACAACTTCCAGAAAATCTTTACCATGTGGACAACAAGTACATATATTTCAATCAATGTCTGGAAAATTAAAGTCTCCAAAAACAATAACCCTTCTAGAAGCAACTTTCCTAAAGCAGTCAAGCAATTTCTGATTGTTCTCAGGACAATAATTTGGTGATTTATAGGTCTACAAAACACCAACAACCACTGAACTACCAACATCGCCATCAACAATAAGGCCATAGGCAATTAAAAAAACTAAAAGAAAACTGAGCAGTCCTATCTATGCAACTTGTCATTTACAAACAATAGAACACCACCTTCTCTACCACAATCTGTCTTGTTTGAAAACTGGGTAACTTGGATTATGTATCTCTGAATCACTACTTTTACTATGAATTCAACTCTCAGTAAAACCAAATTGTTATTACCAATTATATCAGGTCTACTAATTAAAACTTCAGTCAGCAGCTAATCACGTTTGCTAAAAATGCTACGAAAATTGAAAACATAACCTTAATTCTACCACTAGAAAAACAATCCCTTTCCACAAAAAAGTTCCCGACAGATGGGTTTAAACTCCCCCTCCCCCCATGTCTAGTCAAGTTAAAGGAGTCCCTGTTGACACCCCAAGCAAGAACACGAGATTTAAACTTATGCAAGAAATTTACAAAACCGAATTCGAACAGACGACAAATACTCTCTAGTCAACTATTTATCAACATCATTGTATCTATCATAAAGGAACTGCAAGGGTACTGATCGCCTTTGAGCCATCTCCAAAGCACCCACACATTTTATAAGACAGAGCAAAGAAAATATATAGGCAGATTACCTGCATAATTAAAAAGTCGTATGCTACCTTTCAGTCAAGAAATCCGTTGCCAAAGGATACTTTACTTGTATTTAGTGAAATCTGATAAACTACGCCAAATTTGAAAGTAGCGATTCATATCCTGAAAAATTTGTTCAAAAGATATTTTCCCGTTTCAAAATTGGTAAGAATAGATGTTAATTTGCTTACATTTTCACTTCATGTAGTATTGTTAGTAGTAGTTAGTATTACTAGTTTAAAATTCTTTATATTACAGCCATGTATACAAGTTGCGCGAATAAATTTAAAACTACATCAGTGACATCACTAAGTCATGAGAATGAAAGTTTTAGATTTGCGTCCATACATTTTTTTCAAAAGGCACTTCTTTTCATTATTTTTTCTCGTATAAAGCTTCTTCTACGATGTAATATTTGCATTAAGGGTCGAGTGGATGCATGGATCGAAGGTTTCTAATCTAGTGTGTGACCTGAACATCGACCAGATTGGAAAGTTTGCAATTTAGGTGCTTGGAGGATTTGAAATTTTCCCACTGTGCTGGTACATAGAAGTTAAAAAAAAATTGCACAGGGGATTTCGCTCACAAACTTTCCAATCAGGAAGAAGAGTTTTAAATAATGCGTAATTATACCCTTTTACAGCTGTTTGATGATTTGGAACTTGGAATTGTGTAATAGAGAGCCTCTTTATCTAATAATGAAAATGTCTTTAAATAATGAACTTTTTCTAGAGGGAGGTTTTGGAACATGTAAGTGGTGTACTCAATTCTAAAACTTTCATTGTCATGGCCTAATGTATGAAAATGATACAGGCATTTTAGACAAAGATACATGGATATTAAAAAGTTGCTAAAATAGTGTTTTATTACCTAGGTTGTGAGTTTTATTTTTTCTCTTTTTCAGACCCTGAATCTTGTTGCTGGTTGTTAAACGAAATTATGAAAAGTTGTAATGGGTAATCAAACATCAAAAGTTGCTGAGTTGAAAAAAGAGGAAGATGTGTCGAGTGCCACCAATTTAGAAGACATTGATGTATTTTTTGATTGTTTGGAGCCAATTCAAGGTAATCTAATTCACACATTTGCATTAATTTACTTGCTATTGTTTACCATGTACATATTAAACGAATGTTAGGCCCTTTAAAAAATATTAGCTTATCGCTCTAACCCAGTTGGAAAAATAATGCAGGCAGGTATGTTATTCCCAAGCCAATTCATTCTGGCGATTTACAGCATTTGCATCAGGTCAACCACTTTAGGCATATATTGAAAACTTTTAGAAGAAATGTCGTATTTTGGTAGAAAGTAGAAAGAAAGAAGTATGGATGCTGATTGACAGTTCTTGGAGAAAAACAGTACTTTTTCAACAATAACAAAATCTGGGAATCCTCAAAACTGATACGCACCAGGATGAAAAGCTAATTATTTTTTGATGGGGCCATAGTACTATTAGTAGATACATCTATAGGTGTATGCAAGAGATACATTGAAGGGGCAAAACATTATTAGGGGCCCAGTAGGGGAAGAAACTTCCTTTTATTTATACATAATTCAAGCATGTTTGTTTTCTTTATTTCAAAACAATGATTAGCAATTTTTTGGGTGAGAGTGCACCGGTGGCCCGGTTACGCATGGTTAGATGCATTTAACTTTTTGATAGAAAACAACAATAATAATTATCTTATAAGAGAATTAAAGAAAATGAATATTGCACTTACTTTGGATGATGGATGAAACTGTAAGACACATCTTCTGTCCAGACTGAATCATCTACTGTACCTGCATGACTTTGGCAGCAGTTTCATTTGAAATCTTTGGTTATGTTTTAAATTGCATGGTCCCACTTTCAATATAAATCTTTCCCCCATACATATTATATATTAATACTCTTTGCAATCACAAAACTCTTCGCAGATCACTCATATAAACCAATAGTTATGCACTAAAATGTAACAAGATCAAACAACTTTCATATATACTTTGGAGATTTAAAACATCCTGATTGGTTCACAACCGTTGTTAATCCTGCAAGAGTAATGTTGAGGCAGAGTGTTTACATGTATATGCGTATTTAATGCACAGTTTAAAAGACTTTGATGCGAGTAGAATGACCCGACTTTAGGAGGGTCATTCAAAAGAGCAAAGTCATAAACCATGCATTAATTACACATATAAACATATAACTTTGTCAAACATATAACTTTTTATAATATTTACATGCTAGATTGTTTAAAATGCATAAAAAAAAAAATTACAAAAATGAAAAGCAAGAAATGTTTACATTCATTTTTTCGCTTTATTAAGAAATTCATCTGTTGTAAAAATGGACTCAACCAAATACTCAGGCTGTGTAAAAAGATTACGGCATATCCCTAAATAAAACTTGTCTTTAACTACGCACATGTGCACAATACGTGCACTGCATGACCTTTGTACTGTACTTCAGTCCATTTAAGCCTACATGTGTACGTGATGTTAGTTAACTGTGGAATTTCAAATGTTCATAAAAACATTTTTGTCAAATTCAGAAAACCGGAAAATTGTTTCAACATATCACAACAAAACAGATTGCTTCAGATTAACAAACACATTTACAAGTCCAGAAAAGTCACATGCTTCGAAGACACTGTTTGCGGGTGTGATTCAACCAGCATTCAAAACACATTGCTGTTGTGTGCTAACATGAGTTCATTGGTGCTGCCAGTTTTATCTGCGGGGGCTGTCAGAAGCTCTCATTGTGTTCAGACCCAGCTGCACAGGAAAGGGCTGAGTGAAACATGACTCGATGCATTTCGACACCAGCTTCATTCATTACACATATTGCTGAGGCTCTGATATTGTGATTAGTGTAATAATGCTATTAATACTACTAATGCTCTGTGAAATGGAATGATACAATTAATTCTGAGTTTTATGCCTTTTTCCATGGTGCTTTTGTATTGGATGATAACCAAAATATTTACATATGCCGTGAATTTTGCTTTGGAGTTTTATTTCCATCTGTTCATTACGATATTTGTTAAGTTTTGCTTTGAATATTTTTGTTTATTTAGGCATGTGCCTACACCTTTTTCATAACCTCTTTAGAAAATCGATCCAATTTAGATTTATATTTCCTTAAGGCATGCAGTCTGTTTATTAATGAAAATTACAGTGCAGCAAAGTTTGGTTCATTGTATGATAATGCCTTATATGGCAATTCCAATGGTAACCATACTGAAGGATGTACTGTACATAACCAGTCTAGCCATGATTAGATGGATAAATAGTGTTAGCCAAATAAAAAAAATAATTTGACTTTGTGTACGGTGTAAAGTGAAACATTAATATAATAGTAATTAGAAAACAGCTGATCACTCGTACATACAAAATAGCAGATAACAAAATAAAAAAATATATAAAATTGGCCTGGAACCCTGTGTGTTTGCCGGAACTACTTCTATTTAATTGTTGGTCCCATTCATATGTTTGATAAAAAACCAAAACCGTGCATTAAAGTAGAGGATTAACAACGGTTGTGAATCAATCAGGATGCTTCAAATCTTTAAATATATATGAACTAACAGAAAACCCTTTGTATCTTTGTGCAGATGACTCCCTGTCGGATCAGACCAGCTCAATCACTGATCTTTCTTCGTTGGAGAGTGACGAAATGTCCCCAGCTTTAGAGGAAGAAGTAATTACTGTCTTAAATGCACCACGGCCAAAAGCAGAAACAAATAGTAACATTCCTAAAGATGTTGTAGTTGAAGAAATGTCATATCTGGAGGTTTATTATGAAGGTGTGTTTTACTTTCACTGTGGAGTATGACTTGATGGTATAATAGTAATGATAAGACTCAAAGTGCTTACAATAACCAGTCAAATTCTCCAGCAGCACCATGAACTTGACTGAGAGGGAAGGGGATGGGAAGTGAATGAACACCGCGTTTTCATGCTTCTTTTCTAGATTAGTGTTCACTGTCCTGCCGCTGGGACCAATATTTAATGTCCTCCTCTGATGGACGGTGAGCACCATCCAACCAATGGGCACTTCTCCCAAAGGCTGGATGAGGAGCCGGATGACGTACTTCTGTCTATGATTATGTCTGGGGTATCTGTCTGCAAGATTGTGGAAAATTACCTACAAAATCTTGCACTTAAACTTGAATCTCATGAGACTCGAACATGGAACCTCTGGCATCTCAGTCTTGCACTTTACTAACTGAGTCTTCTATATATTTGATATATGATATTTCTCTCTTTCACAGAGAATGCTACTTTGGTGTCGCTAAAAAATGACATTGATGCCAATAAAAACAAGGGGGATGTGAACTTGATTGGTGATGCAGATGACATTGATGCTAATAAAAACAAGGCGGATGTCATCTTGATTGGTGATGCAAATGAAAATGACACTGGAGATGATGAGGCTGATCACGCAGAACTAAACAAAGTCTTAGCTTGGGAAATAGATGTAAGGAACTTGTCACAACCGAAAAAGAAAAAGAAGACATCTCCAAGAATTACAAGTAAATTCCCGCTATTTCCTAACTTTGCACTGGTTGCTGATTTGTCAGTAAATCGATTTCAAAATGATACTGACAGTGATGTTTTTCTTTTTTTTTAATGATTGGAATTTAGGGAAGAACTTTATAAAGATCTTGAAGCTGTCCTTTTTTACATACATAGAAAATTTTGCATATTTTAAAAACCTTTGAACCATAAACTAAAAACTGCTTTTATTTTGCTTCATGTTTTAGGTAGGTGATTAATCCAAAATATTAAAGGTCTTCATAGAAAGCACAGAGCATGATTACATTCTTAGTATGGTGTTACCAGTTACCCCCTTCCCCCCCAGCACCCCCTCCCCGTATTAAGGGTTTCTTCAGTACTTTGAACAGAGTGAAGTAGATGAGGTAACCCAGTAGAAACTCAAGGCCTGCTACCTTTCTTGAATTTATGTCATTTTATACCGGTCCAAGACTGCTCCATGTGTGTGTGTATGGTATATACAGTAAATGGGAAAGTCGTGTATGACCAGTTTTCCTCGCCATGGATAATGTCGGCAAAAAGCACCAGGTGACGCTGTGCGCTCCTTCAGAAACAAAAACAATTTCTGCTTTTTGTTTCACATGTGAAGCATGATGCGAACCTATGTAATGGCGATTCTGTCCGTCCACAGTTTTTCCTGAGATTTTCTCAGAAATGTGAAAGTTTTTTGAGAATTCCTCAGAAAAAGTTAAAAGTTTCTTCAGATATCCTTATGGAATATTAGAATTTCCTTACAAAATTTTAAACTTTTTCAGAGACACTTAAGACAAGATTGAAGACTAGTTTCTTTAAAAATCTACAAAACATTTGATATTTCCTTAAAAGATAACTGTAAAATTATATAATTTTTCAATATTCTTCAGAGATCCTCAACCATCTCTCTCGTAGCACTGAAAATTTAAAATCCATAAAATTCCTTAAAATATTTGGGCCCAACGGTTGTAGCAGGCATGATTATTAAACTCAGCCTTTATTATTGTGTTCATTTGCATAAAGTTGCTACAGTATATGAAGTGACCAGAGTTTTATATTTAGTATGCTCAGTCAGGAAGTGTGACAGGATGTGACTGCATATGGACATAGGAAGGGATGTCATGTGCGACATGGATGGGGGTCATGCGGGACATATGATATAATTTACTTCTAGTTATACCTTACCTTCCATGCTATAAATATGCAATCTGGTCACATGACCTTATTCTAACGCACTTCTAACCAACCTTAAAAATGTAGTTACCAGCCTAGTCCTGAACTCCATATTACCTCTACTAACCCTCACTTCTTTTCAGCGCGTTGTTTTCACAACATTGCTGGAACTGGTCAAATTTTCTTTTTTAAATTTAACCTTTTTCGAATAATTTTCTCCTTTGCAGCTTCTACCAGGCAGGTTTTTAAAGTGCTCTATCTTATCCAGTTCACCTTATCAAGACTTCTGGGGTAAGACGAGATAGCCATGGGTCCGGGATTTCTTTGTCCGACTCACAGGACTTTCCCGTGTAGCCAACACTTAAAATAGAGTGTTTTTGTCTTCATCCGTGCAAAGCGGGTGGCTAGTTAGAGAGAGTCACACTCTCGCGTTGGGTGTTTTTAGGCCCTAGAGCACCAAGTGTGCTTGTCTAATGGACCTCTTGCCCCTGGGTTTAAGTGTTTTTCACCCTCGGCCCCACCCTTCCATGAGGAGAGCCTAGCGTTATACTATGCATTGTATTAACATGTTTGGATATCTTCAGTACAGGTTCTTGTATGCATTAGGCCAATTTCTTCAATCGATTTGGGGGCATACGTATTGGGTTGACGTCACCACAGGGGGTTTGAGGAGTCGGCTTCTTACAGATCCAAGGAGCTACAGTTGTTACAAGAGAGCCTATATTTTATTTAAACGTTTTTTTAAATTTTGGGGTTTGGAGAGACCTTGAAGGGGGTCTTTCCGATGTCCTCTCACAGAAGATCTAATGTTGTTTTTTTATCTCCACAGATGTCAAATTAATCAGTGCTTCGTGTATTTCAGGCTACCATTATGCTATTAAAGAATTTATGTTTGGTGCATTTTCTCAGGTTTCTAAATTTTTCAGATAGAAGTTTTTCTGATAAAATTTTTGACATGATAAATTGCTGTGGCTTGCCTCTATGTTTGAAGAAGGGTCGTAGGTACATCCCCCATAGGGGCATCTTGGTGTAAGTATATATGTATGCATTCATATATATTTTTACTTTTCAAAAAAACGACAAGAGGCGATATAAATCAATTAGTCTCAGAATTTCTACTTACGCGAGGGCCACCTTCTCGATAGATTACTGAGTCGTAGAGGCCTGTATTGTAATTTACTTTGTTAACTTTTTCCTGATTGACCCCCTGGAGGCCTCTGACTCGATAGATTACTATGTTGGGAGGGCCACGGGTGCAGTCTATCAGAAGTAAGTTACCTGAGTCTATATTAATAAGCTAAGTGGCGTCCTAGACGTCACTTAGAATAAACCACTATAAAGAAGCGCCCCCTTCTTGATAAGATTACTGAGTTGTGGGAGGCGCATATTTTTAGTGGGTAAATCCTTTGTACACTGCTGTGGTCCGCAGTTTCGCGATAGGGACCGGTAGGGCCACGTAAAGGCGGCACCAAAGAGGTTATACGTGAGTCACAAGTGATTTCACGGGTCCTTTCTGGTGCGTACAGCTCCGGTGATTGGATCCAAACGGTTTTATGGCCCATGTTTACGAGTACGTGACGGCTCCGTACGGGTCCATTGGACGAGTTTCATACAGCTCCATGGTCCATGTTTATGTGTCTATTGGACGGCTCCACGGCCTGTGTTTACTGGTGCATTAGACAGCTCAGTGGCCCACGACTCCCGTGAAGGGGTCCATACGGCTCCATAGTTTTGTAACAGGATAACGTACACAATGCGTTTAACCAGAAATACACCCACTAGCTACGAAGCTACGTGGTCAGGTGACAAGTGACAATCTTCACAAAAGTAATAGCACCACGAGAATTATTTTCTTCTTGCTCCCGTAGCCATTAGCTACGCAGTTCCACGGCCATGTGAACGCCATTAATAAGATACCCCGGGTTGAACGTTATAGTTCCGCAATTATTTTCAACAATATCATGGCCACCGAGGACAGGTCTCCGAGTGTCGGTGCATTTCGCACCGTACTTATGCAGCGACTGGGATCAAGCGCGTGATCGGAGCACAGACTCCACCGCGACCAGCACTTTAAAAAAGCAGCCGAGAGAGTGGAGAAGCAATGGTCAGATAGGCCGTCTTCATCTTCCCTCCCCCCGCCACCACTGTCACTCAGGTTAAAACCGCAGCCCCCTCCCGCCCGGAAGGCGGGGCTGCCGCCCACTTTCAGCAAGGCACCCGACGACAGGCCCTCTCAGCTGAGTAGGTGTATGCTAACACGTACTCCAGTGGTGCCAAACGCTGTGGCGGAGCCCAACCCTTCAGTCCCCCCAGTGAGGTCTTCTGAACGAGGCAGACCCTGGAGGAGAGACAGAGAACGGGATAGTGCATACAAAAGGGGACAGAGTCCACGTCACCATTCCTCATCCCCCTCTTTCTCTTCCTCATTCTCCCCTGAACCCAGGTGGAGACGAAGGAAGCGACACAGGGGAAACCCCCTTGAGGATCCCACCTTCCAGGACACACTCGAGAAAACACTTGAGACTTTGGTGTCCCAGGCGCTGGAACGGAGGCTACCACCTCTTGCACCTCGATCCCCTGACAGCTGCCACTGCGGCAACATTGCATTCCCCAGACCCTGAGATCTCGGAGGAGGATGCCCTTGACATCTATCCCTGGGGAGAGGAAGTCAATTTTTTGGATGATATGGACCCTCCGGTGGAGACTCTGGATACGCCTTGGCATGGGACCACCCCCCAGAATGCTTCAAGCCATCCCCAGTGTTGCATCAACGATGCAGACTGCACTAGATAAGACCCCGTATTCTACAGGATACCGGACTGAGGTCCTCTTCCCGACTCCTCCCCCAGCGGCACAGCAGCGGTGTCCAGCTCCGTGGCCAGGGCTAAAAATTTCTTAACCCTGTGGTCCAGCGGAGGGAAGATTCCCTAGCAGCTGTTGACCGGGCCATACGGCCGGGTTTTAAGTACCAAGCCCTTGCTGTATGGGTGACAGAGGGCTTAAACTCGGTTTTGCATAGGCATCTACCAGCCGCGTCCTTACAAAGACCACGCTTTTGTTAACGGACTCTCAAATTTGCTTGATGCAACAGTCGACCAACTTGCCCTGAGGCCCCGCAAAGGTAGTCCAGGAGAGCACGAGAATGTTCTCCCTCCCCTTAGACTCTCTGACGCCACTCTGACAAACCTTCAGCACTTACCAACAGAAGGCTCAGACCTATTTGCAGGTCAGTTCCGAGACGTTCTGTCGCGCCTAGCTGGCCACCAGCACGATCTTCGGAAGACTCATTTAGCGAAGACAAAGTCTTTTTCTTCTCTTCCTGTACATCGCCGCACTTTGGCCCGTTTGGGGGCCGAAGGGCGACAATGTACGGGAAGAGAAGAAAAAGACTTTGTCCCCCGTATGGGGCCAAGGTGCATCTAACCAGCGACGGGTCCATTGTCGCCGTAATGCAGTAACGGGACCCTATACAGCTGACTTAGGGTGGGTGATCAACCACGCCAAGTCCAATTTATTACCTTCTCAGACTCCCACCTTTTTAGGAGCAGTCCAAGATTTACTCGAGGTCATATACGACAGACGGAGGAGTGGGTCCTAGCCATGAAGGCGGAAGCTGATGTCCTTCTCTCGCTACCGGCATCGCTGGCAAGTGTTGGCTGGTATTCTTAGGATACCTAGCCAACCTAGTAGATGTAGTCCCCATGTACAGATTTTACATGGGGGATCTACAACTACTGGATCATTTCATACCATCCAGGAGAGACCTCAGTGTCCTCATCCCCCATAGGCAGGCAGTGGCCCCCCCCACCCCATTTGGTGGTGGTGCATCCACTCTCACCTGTCACAGGGAGCGATTTTTCCACCCGTCAGACCTTAAGTGTCAGTGGTGACCCATGCGTCTTTGACGGGGTGGGGAGTGCATTTAGCGTGGTTCAAGTCGCAGGATTTGGGACGGACACTGTGCGGTAAGCACATCAATCTGTTGGAACTAGAGGAAGTACGCCAGGCTCTTGTTCTTTTCTTACCACGGGTGCGGAACAGGACTGTTTTATACGCACAGACAACACCACGGTAGAGTGGCATTTATCAACAGACAGGGACAGGAGATCCAGGAGTCTTTGGATCTAGCCAAGTCCCTTCTGTCTTGGTGCATGACGAACAAAGTCACACTCCAGGCGGTCCACCTGCCAGGCAAGGAGAACACGATTGCGGATTTGTTATCCCTCCTCCAAGGAGCCCCCACAAAATGGGCCCTCTTCCTGCTGGTGGCTGAGGTGATCTGGGTGACCTTTGGTCTTCCGGACATAGATCTGTTAGCTACCAATTTTTTGCACTCTGACACCCAACCCGAGGGTCTGTAAAGTCGTTGCGTTCACGACTAGGTGAACCCACTTCGTGGGCTACGCCTTCCCACCGTTCGCTCTGGTACGGAGAGTACTGGGCAAGGTGATGTACGATCAGTGCCCCATGTTTCTTCTGGTAGCTCCCAACTGGCCTGGCCAACTTTGGCTCCCTCAGCTGCTAAATCTGGTTGCAGGTTTCCCTTACGAGCTTCCGGTCACGGACGAATTAGTCTCAATCCCTGGCTCTGGCAAACTGCACCACAATCCAAAAACACTCCATTTGACTGTGTGGCCTCTATCCGCGAATCCCTTGTGTCGCAGGTTCTCTCGGAGGCGGCTGCCCAAATGGCAGCCCGAAGCTGAAGGTCTTCCACTTTGGGGATGAATGCTTCCAGATTTGGAATGTTCTGAGACTGGTGCCAGGATAGATCGGTTTCTCCGCATACGGTTCCTCTTGGTGACATAGCAGAGTTTTTGTTGGTCCAGTTTAACCTGAATAAATCCATCAATACAGTCAAGGGGTACAGGATAGCCATAATAGCTATCCACCGGGGCTTTCTAGATGGCTAGACCGACACCAACGCACAGCCTCTGGAAAGATTGATTAAAGGAATGTTTTACAAAGACCTTCAGTTTAGAACCTCGTTTCCCCTTGGGATATGCAGGTGGTTTTTGAGACATTAGCACAGGCTCAGTTTGAGCCTTTGCCAGAATGTCCACTCAAGAAACTGACGATCAAATTGGTATTTTTACTCTCCGCGGCCTCTACTAGATGCAAAGGCGCCATTCACGCACTTTCGCTCAAAGAGGGCCATATTCGCTTTGAATTGTGGGGCGTTCGACTCATGCCCGACCCAGCCTTCTTAGCCAAGAATCAGACAGAGTTTTTTACCGGAACCTATTTTCCTTCCGTCGCTCGCTACGTTTTCTGACATGGCAAAGGACAAGGCCTGGTGCCCTGTTTGATGTCTCAAACACTATATTAAATGTACGCAATCCTTTCAGAACGACGTCACTGCCTTATTCATATCCTAATAAAATCCACATCACGTTGTCTCTGGTGATATGATTTCATGTTGGATTGTTCAAGCAATCACGTACAATAAATCTGAGTTATTCACAGATTGATCGGTTGAGGCACATCAAATACGAGGCATAGCTACATCAATCACGCTTTTTGGTGGGTTTCCCCTCAACATGATTCTTCATGCTGAGGTATGGAAAACACCAGCCACGTTTGTCTTCGCATTTCTGAAGGATATACCAGACTATCAAGGTGGAGTTTCACCCTTTTCTTGAGGTGAATATTTTTGTTTTCAATTATTCACAATCTCTCGTTCTGTTAGAGTTATTACGTTAAATTTCCTTATGTCTCAATCGCTCACTAATGAATTTCGGCCGCTCTTCTGGCACGTTTAATTCGTTTCCTTTTACTAATGAAAATTTTTGGCCATTTTTCCGGCTCTTTTTATTTCATTTATTTCTATAACGAAACTTTGCCGTTGTTTTGGTGATTGTTCTTTCGTTATTGTACTAACAGAATTTTGCCGATCTTCGGCACCTTTTATTTCGTTTATGTTTTACTAACACGTTTCTGCCGCGGTTCTGGCAGCTTCTGCTTAGTTTAACTTTATAGACGGTTTGATCCCTAAACCGCTCTGGTCCTCTGACGAACCTGGTGAGTTTTTGTTATGGCGTATTGAGCGTTGTTTACAGTTTGATTCTGTTCACTAACAGATTATGTTTGCGTGTTTTCGCAGATGATTAACCTTTGTTCTGTAGACGTTTTACTTTGGTTATTCTCAACAGAGTGCCCTCTGTGCTCTTGTCATAACTAGCAGTGGGTTACTATTTTTGATAGTTCCTATTCGGAGGTCTTTTGTCCTTTAAGAGGAGAAGGAATTCCATCCTTTAAGCAGGATAAGACTAGTGCGAGTTTTAGGACCATCCTTTAGAAAATTGTGCTGTGACCTGAACTCCCCTCCTATCCTTGTTTGCAATCTGATTGCATATTTATAGCATGGAAGGTAAGGTATAACTAGAAGTAAATTTACCCCGCTAAGCGTAGCGGAGATATTTAGGAGAGTTAAACTTACCTTCCATGCATCCCGGCCCGCCTCCCCTCTCGTTCAGGCCTCGGTGGAATGTTAAGTGAGGGTTAGTAGAGGTTATATGGAGGTCAGGACTGGGCTGGTAACTACGTTTTTAAGGCCGGTTAGAGGTGCATTAAAATCAGGTCATGTGACCAGATTGCACATTTATAGCATGGAAGGTAAGTATAACTCTCGTAAATTTCCCCGCTACGCTTAGCGGGGTAAATATATACCATGTGGTATACACCAAGGGTGTCCTACTTAGGCATAATTATTTGACTCCGCCTTTTTTTCTTATTCAACAGGTCATTTGCATATAAGTTATTACATGAACTGACACTTTCATACATAGTATGCTCAATCAGGGACTGTGATAGCTAGGATGAGACTTCTTATGGAGCCTATGGTATCCCATGTGGGACATGGGGTGGGATGCCATGTGGAACACGGGGTGAGATGCCACGAGTAACACAGTGTGACATAGGTTGGGATGCCATGTAGGATATAGGGTAGGAAGCTATGCGGGGCATAGGGTAGGAGGCCATAGGGACATGGGATGTGATGCCATGTGGGACATAAAGTAGGATATCATTGGGACATTGGGAGGGATACCATGTGGAACATATGGTGGGATCCAATGTGGGACATAAGGTGGTATGCCATGTGGAACATCAGGTGGGAAGCCACTGATGCTGGACATATGGTGGGATGCCATGGGGGACATAGGGAGAGATACCATGTTGGACACAGGGAGGGATGCCATATGGGACATAGGGAGGGATGTCATGTGGTACATATGGTTGGATTAATGTGGGACATACATGTAGGATGGGATCCATGTGGGACATAGGGTGTGATGCCATGTGGGTCATAGGGTGGGATGCCATGTGAGACATTTGGTAGAATTCCATGTGGGATATATGGTGGAATGCCATGTGAGACATACTGTATGGTGGAATGCCATTTGGAAGATATAGTAGAATGCCATGTGGGATGGGATGTCATGTGGGACATGGGGTGGGATGTCATTTGGCACATGGGATGGGATCCATGTGGGACATAGGGTGGGATGCCATGTGGGTCATAGGATTGGATGCCATTTGAGACATTTGGTGGAATGCCACTTGGGACAAGGGATGGGATGGGATGTCATGTGGGACATGGGATGGTATGCCATGTGGGAGATATGGTGGAATGCCATGTGGAACAAAGGGATGGGATGTCATGTGGGACATGGCATGGGATGCCGATGGGACATGGGATGCCATGTGGGATTTAGTGTGAGTTGCCATTTTTATAATTGGCCGGTCATATGATATGGGTGTCAATTTTCATAGGCATGCGAACCATGACGATATTTACCGTTCTATTTTTTTTTTTTTATGATTATGTTCATTTTTCTCATACAGATAAAAATAATCAAGTGCTGTCCGAGGAGAAGAAAACAGGAGATTACATTCCACCAGTAGTGAAGACAAATTGTAGTCTCATTGCAGCTAGAAAAGTCTTGGATTTACACAGATGGTAAGAAAGAAAGAAAATGGGCAAGTTGTTGACAAGGAGAATTGAGGGTTTTTAACATTTATTGACCTGTTTTGCCTCCTAAAGTGACAAAATGTTATTGTTTATGTATCTTAGATAACTACTTGGTATAGATATTGGTGTTAGAGAATGTTTTTGCTCTTTACTCTCCAGTTGCTAATTTCTGCTTCTAACTGATTAAATTATGATGGTTAGAGCCCCCCCTCTCTAAGCTTAATTCGTTTTACCACATTTTAGTCACATTACAAGGTTGAGCTGGCCAGTTACGATCATCTCAGCTCAAGTTACCATCACACAAACAAACAATATATGATATTCCTGTGTTTCCTAAACTTTGTATCTGTTTGACTACATTTGCATGAGGAGTGAGTGATCTTAAAGATGCTATACAGCAAACTGGTCAAATTTCAAGTGGCTGGCTTGATTGCCTGGAGGCAGGGATTTTATTACAAACTCTGGGTCAATGTCATAACTCCTGCTCATAGAGGCATGATGGAAACCTCAAAATTAGCAATCAGAGGGTAAAGAGCAAATACACGAAATGTCCATGTGGGTCAAAAAACTTTGCTGAATATTTTAGAAACTGCACCCTCACTTATCGGTATAGTGCCTCTTTAAAACCCCATGTTAAGGTGATCAGGTGAATCTTGGAGGCTCACCTAGTGAAGTCCAACATTTTCTTCAAAAGAATGACTTTTTATCATCTTGTATTGCCTTTTAAGGATTTTGATAAACAGTAATGTATTTATTCATCAGAATTTGGTTTCATTTTCGATGATAGAATATCCTGTTTTGCAAATAATTTATCTTTCCTATATTCATGTCATATCGATTTATAAAATTTCTAATTATTTTCCCTGTAATTACAGTTTATGTAAATGATCTTCAAATAATATGATTTGCTCCTCTTAAACCAGTTCATTTCGTTAAATAAAGAGGAAAGAATTGTTTGTATTGCAGTATGTTGGAATAGTGCTAATGGCTATACTAACAATGTACTATTGTGCTTGTCACAATCAATTAAGAAGAATTAGGTTAGGAGTAAAGCAAGTCTATCTTATATGAAAGGACTTCAAATGAAACAAAATAGTGAAGAAAACATTCAAATATCTTATTCCGCTGAGAAAATATTTAAGTTTAATGTTTGGTATCATTTGTGTAGAAAAGACTGAAATCAGACTAGTTGTGATGTCATAGCCTCAGATTCCTCAAAGTCTTTTATATTTTATCACATTTTGTCCTGCTATTTTGTAGCTTAATAACCATGGGATATGTTAGAAAAGTAGTAAAACTAAATCTAGTAGGGGTATTAATAATATACCACTTGAAGAAAGCTCAAAAATAATTGAAATAGTAACAAATTTAAATAAACTTTCTTTAAAATACACAAACGATTGTTATGAATGTGAGGATGATGGTGATGCCAACTTTCCATAGTAGACTTACTACACCAGTCATTTCTACATAAATATGACAGCTTTAAACTTGAATATCTTCTAAATGGAACAAGATTTATAACGCTTTCTTTCATGATTTTATTTCTTTTAAGTCCTCTTTTTATAAGATGGACATGTTTTACCACTGAACTAATCCTTTAGTAACTCATTAGTTTGCTGAATCAGCGGCTGTAATTTAAGTATGCAACAGTCAAAAATGACCAAGCATGTAAGACTCCCCTCCCCCTACCCTGTATTAAGAATTCCTTTTTATAAGTGATGGTTACAGATCTCGCCTATACAGACCTTGTAAGAGCCTTAATCCTCTTTGCTTATTATATTATTCCATTTTCCCAAACAACATCATTCTAACAATATTCCTTGCCACACTAAGTCTTTTGTTAAGGGGGTTTCCTGTGTATGCAATAAAGAGTTAAGCTTCCTGTGTATGCAATAAAGAGTTAAGCTTCCTGTGTATGCAATAAAGAGTTAAGCTTCCTGTGTATGCAATAAAGAGTTAAGCTTCCTGTGTATGCAATAAGTTGCAATAAAAGCTTCCTGTGTATGCAATGAAGAGTTAAGCTTCCTGTGTATGCAAGTTAAGCTTCCTGTGTATGCAATGAAGAGTTAAGCTTCCTGTGTATGCAATAAAGAGTTAAGCTTCCTGTGTATGCAATGAAGAGTTAAGCTTCCTGTGTATGCAATAAAGAGTTAAGCTTCCTGTGTATGCAATAAAGAGTTAAGCTTCCTGTGTATGCTTCCTGTGTATGCAATAAAGAGTTAAGCTTCCTGTGTATGCAATAAAGAGTTAAGCTTCCTGTGTATGCAATGAAGAGTTAAGCTTCCTGTGTATGCAATAAAGAGTTAAGCTTCCTGTGTATGCAATAGCTTCCTGTGTATGCAATGAGTTGCTTCCTGTGTATGCAAAAATAAAGAGTTAAGTTAAGCTTCCTGTGTATGCAATAAAGAGTTAAATGTGTATGCAATAAAGAGTTAAGCTTCCTGTGTATGCAATAAAGAGTTAAGCTTCCTGTGTATGCAATAAAGAGTTAAGCTTCCTGTGTATGCAATAAGAGTTGTGTATGCAATAAGAGTTAAGCTTCCTGTGTATGCAATAAAGAGTTAAGCTTCCTGTGTATGCCTGTGTATGCAATAAAGAGTTAAGCTTCCTGTGTATGCAATGTTAAATGCAATAAAGAGTTAAGCTTCCTGTGTATGCAATAGAGTTGGGCTTCCTGTGTATGCAATGAAGAGTTAAAGTATGCAATTTAAGCTTCCTGTGTATGCAATGAAGAGTTAAATGCAAAAGAGTTACAATGAAGAGTTAGGCCTGTATGCAATAGTTCTGTGTATGCAATAAAGAGTTGGGCTTCCTGTGTATGCAATAAAGAGTTTGTATCGAATGTACTGTATGTCAAAATAGAAAGTTTTCCCAAATCATTCAAAATTGTCATGCACTTATGCATGTAATGTTCTAATCATAAGTAAAATATAATAATCAATTTTTAACTAATTTTTCTTTCAAGTGTTTGAGGCCTGAAAATTAATGATATAACATGATTAGTGTTCAACTGATTTTGCTTTTGCTTGTTAAGACCTGAAATGGTGTAAAATACTAAATTTGTGTCATTTTTATGATTTTTAATAAAATGACTTTATTTGGTTATTAATGTTGTTTCTCATTCACTATTTTGTCATCATTGCAGGTACTGCATGTGCCGGCCCCAGTACAACAAGTCATGTGGTCTGTCATCTCTCATATCTTGCTGGAATTACTTATTTTCGACCTTGGGGTCAGGTTATTTAGATCCAATCACACAAGAGGAAGCTCTTACCATCCTTGGATTCAAACCACCATTTGGGGAGATACGGTTTGGGCCATTCACTGGGAATGGCACGCTGATGAAGTAAGTCTGTGTAAATATTGAATAGGAAATGTGTAACACAACAGGTCTGGCTTTTAAACCATAAAAACCCAGGAAAAAATTATTGTAAGAATATCAAAAAGACTTTGAGCAATGCGAGTATGTGACATCATAACTAGTCTGATTTCAGTCGTTCCTAAAATGAGGGAGAAACTTTAAATTTGAATATCACAACTAATCTTGATTTGTAAACTTGAACAAGATTGAAAAGGATTTTTAATGCTTTCTTCACCATTTTGTATCTTTTGAAGTCCTCTTTCATGTAAGATGGACATGCTTGACCACTGAACTAATCCTTTAAGCATATCCTTTAGTAGATATTAACAAAATAGAAATACTTTTCTGTTTTGCAGATGGTTCAGGAGACTTAATTTACATTATAAGGTCAAAGGTCGGTCGTACATCATGTATAAGCCATGTGGAAGATTTAAAACATCCAGAAGTGAAACGGAAGCACATGACTCTCTAAAGAAAGGCCTCAATGACCAATCCACGGCCTTCATCTACCATTGCTACAATCACTATTTTTGTCCAATCGGATTTGAGGAGACACCAGTAAGTGCTGTTGATGCATACAGGTATGAATATTCATGATTAGATCTTAGATAATCTGTAAAATTTGCATAATTTGTTATAATAAGTTCAAAATATTGTAAAATGGTCAACTTTTAACCAATTTTGATGAAACTTTTTTGGCTATTTTCATCAGGGTTTTTGCAGCGTTTATCATTTCGTAAGCGTTTTTTGGATGTTTAGCTGTGTGCTATGTTTGCCCTAAATAGATCGATATGTTGATGCAATAACAGTTCATAATGCTGCGTAGTTTTAACAAATTCTACATTCCAAAATTCGCTAGAAATGTTTCAAGTACTAGGATTTCACTTGGCGGAATCTGAAGGATTTTAGCATATGTAATAACATTGGCTCGGGAAATACTTCTGAATATATCGATTGAAATAAAGCTATATTTTCATTGGCTGGAGCTTCAAAATACCGTCTGGCACATATGCTAATCGAGCTTGATATCATTTGGTATTTCTTCCAATGTGTAGTCCAATTGGGGTTTAAATTTTGTAGTTGATAGCTCATTTGGGCTATAAATTGGTTTAAAAAACAACACCTTTGAAAATCAGCATGGGTCCTGTCGCATTTGACGCATGACCTGGCTTGCAGTTATCTTATCCACAATAACTTGTTTTTTGTTTGCAAGGCTACATACTGTATTACTGTTACTTATGCATAAATGCAGTGCCTTTTAAAAAAAATTCTTAGTGGTGGGGTGGGGTGTGCCAATACACAACATGGACCTTTTTGATACATTTTTGACTTGTTATATGCCCCCTACCCCTAGGTAAATTTTGCTTTCTTTTATAAATTTTGCTTCATCTCTGGACAATTTCCTTCAATTTTTAGAACATTTTCATGAAATTTTCAGAACATTATCGGGTACTTTTCTGCAATTTTTGAGAAATGTGGTAATTTCTTTCAGTTCCAGACAATTTTCCTTGATTTTCAGAACATTTTTGTGAAAATTTTGCTCATTTTTGGGTAGCCTACTATTTTTGAATTTCCTGAAAAATTTCCTTTAATTATTGGAGAATTTTGCTCATTTTGGGGAAATTTTGCTTATTTTCACAACATTCTGCTGATTTTCAGATAATTTTGCTTACTTTTGGAATTTTTTTGGCCATTTTGGAGTAAATTCTTTTATTTCCAGACAAATTCCTTCAATCATATGAAAATTTTATTCCATTTTCGGAAAATCAACGATATATGTGATGGTTTCTACAGTGATGTTGAAACCAAGGCGGCAAGGGGGGGAGGGGGCATTATCCCTGGCCCAAGACTAGGGGCAGGAGGTGCCCTTTAAAAGTTGTCGGTGAACCGTTCTGGATCCTGGATGTGCCATTTTGAAACTTATTTGAAGTTATTCTAGGTCAATCTTGAAGCTTGAAAACAAATAGATATCCACTCACTCACAAATACTACATAATACATAGAGGTTATCTCATACATTTAGTATTCATTTGACATAATTAAAGCATATCATTTTACCAGTGGCACCGACACCGAGGGCCGTGGTGGAAGGAGGTATGCCTAATAATTTTCTAAGCAGCAATTTAAAAAAAGCCTTTTATTTGTTCACTTGATGGGTATTTGTCAACATTGGTCCTGACTCCCCAATCTTTAAACCCATAGGTGGAAAATAATACCGAAAGTGTGGGAAAGTCAAAAGTGACAAGCAAAAACTGTCAACTGACAAGAGTTCCTTTTTTAAATGAAAAGTGCCCCTCAATTACTGGAAAAAAACGAATGCACATGAACTTGATTTTCTGCTCTCTCTGCTTCCCCGAGCTCCTTCAGACACCTCTGGTGCTTTGGGTCACATAACAAAGATAATGCAGTGTCATTGTTCAGGGCTAAACCCAAATCAATTTTGCCCAGGGCCTTCAAGGTTTACCCACCCTTTCAGGCATCCCCAACCTTTTGTTGCGCCACTGCTAATCAAATTTGTATTCCTTTCTAACAACCTAAGCCTACCCAATGTAACTCCCCTCCAACAAAAAGAGCCCATATACCCACCCCAAAAACATATATTAAGCCACTACATTATTGATGTTCTAGCATCACAACAATGTTAAAGCTCCCTCTTGCATTTTCCCCCAAAATTAACATCAAATATATATTTCAACAACCCCAGCTTACTCGAATCAAAAACTCCCTAACAAAAAAATACCATTCTATAGTTTCTGTTTCTGAGTTATTTTCTGTCATGGCTCTCAGGACACAACAGGTCTAGTATTGTAAACTCCATGCTCAAAATTAGGTGTTATTTATTGAAGACTGTATTTTAATGGTTACGAAGCTACAATAAATGTCAGCATTGCTGATTCAAAAATTTATGGGGTCATTTGTATTCGCAAAAATCATGTAAATTGGCAACATTGCGTAATGCAGACGAAAAGTTCTGGTGCCAATCCGATATTTTAACAGACACCCCCCAAAAGTGATATGAAGAATGGCATCATTTAGATATTTTTACTGTTTCAGAAACATAATGGAAAATATTCATTACACCAAAATATTTTTTGAAGAATTGCAAACAGATAGTGAAGGAAAACGATATTATTTGAAATGAGCAAGGCTAGCCTAACCGGAGACTTCAACAGCTAAGTTAAGAAATTGTTAGCGTGGGTACATACGCCATGTGCACCTTCCATCTGCTGAAGTAATTTTTTCAACCTGAATCTGAATAGGTTAAAGCAGTATTCCCATAGTTTAAAATAAAAACAAATTTACTTGAAAGAGCATACTTCTAGAGCCAATTTGGTACAAAAATCAAATTGATATCATATTCCGTTTAGTGGATATGAATTTTTAAAGATTTCCCAAGTGCATTTAAAAGTTTTTATACAGTTTGATGATGTCATACAGACAATTCCAATGCAAATGTTTATGTTTTTTTTTTAATGTGAATCGGTTGTTTCTGTATGATTAAAAACAATTTTCTAAAAGTTATTGAAGTCTTGTATATTTGGCAATGTATATAAATACCTAATTTTTATGAAGTGATTTTTCTAGTAGGTTTTACTAATAAAAAAAAGATGACAGATTTTAATGAAATACATCAACTTTGTGGGAGAATGTGTTGCTGTGATGTCATACTGCACCTTTTCCTATTCGTTTATTGGCATTTTTTGTGAACCTTAAGATTTGAATATCTCCTGGTAGGAACAACATATCAACATGATTTTTGTACTAAAATGTTTCTAAATTGTTTTTTGTTTTTGTGAAAGGTTACGAAAAAACATGGAAATATTCCTCTAAAGGTAATGGAAACTAATAGTATATATATACAGCGCACATTACTATATGAGCATAATGGTGCTTTACAAACTTACAGGTTAAGTCGGCAAAAATCCATCTGGACATGAACAACAACCGAGCATAATAAGTCTGATAAAATACAGTTAACAAGTTTAGTAGCTAAGTTTAGCTTTGAAACAGTTTAGACTTCGCCCGGTGAATGTATATCAAAACATGGTCTGGCGGTAAAGCATTTTAATCTTTTAGTGTTTGAGCAGTTATGGAAAGAAGGAGTATTTACATTCGTTTTAGCATAGGGAACGTGGAAATTCAGAATTTTTATTGTATTAATTATGCATTTGGAATTAGGTTAACATTATCAATGGCGATGATTGTTATTGATTTTACATAACATATTGAAGCAGGTGTTCTTTCTTCTTGTTTTTAGCAGGGGCTAATCTATTACTTATGATGTCTTTATTTATTGTATCTATTCTTAGCGGGGTAAATCTATTCTATTTCATGATAAATTAATTAATACTGTACCTACATTACCTTGTTATCTTTCTTTACTTTTCGTTTTGGGGAAAACTGACTGAGGGGCGGTGTCAAATTAGGGAGAACAGACTGACAGAGGCGTGTATAAGTTAGAGGCCACCCCTGAAATAATAAATGCCATGATAGCCCTTTTTTAAAGGGTTTTCTTGTATGAGCTGTTTTTGTTGGTGTTTTGTTGTCGGTGTATTGTTGTCGGTGTGTTGTTGTCGGTGTGTTGTTGTCGGTGTGTTGTTGTCGGTGTGTTGTTGTCGGTGTATTGTTACCGGTGTATAGTTGTCGGTGTATTGTTGTCGGTGTATTGTTGTCGGTGTATTGTTGTCGGTGTATTGTTGTCGGTGTATTGTTGTCGGTGTATTGTTGTCGGTGTATTGTTGTCGGTGTATTGTTGTCGGTGCATTGTTGTCGGTGTGTAGTTGTCGGTGTGTTGTTGTCGGTGTATTGTTGTCGGTGTATTGTTGTCGGTGTAATGTTGTCGGTGTATTGTTGTCGGTGTATTGTTGTCGGTGTATTGTTGTCGGTGTATTGTTGTCGGTGTATTGTTGTCGGTGTATTGTTGTCGGTGTATTGTTGTCGGTGTATTGTTGTCGGTGTTTTGTTGCTGTATTGTTGGTGCTGTATTGTTGTTGCTGTATTGTTGGTGCTGATTGTGTTGTGATTGATTTATTAAGTAAGTATTGATTTACTCATGAGAAATAAATGGGGCAAAAAACAAACAAAAAAATCTCTCCATGTAGTATCTTTACAAATCCTTTCTTTCTTTTAACGCAGAGATCCTCTTCATGAATCAGAGACAGAAACTTGGATTCTCATCGGAGAACCAAGCAGAAAGTATCCAGGAATACACTGCTTCAAGTGAGTTGCCATCTTGAGGTTTTGGGAGATTAATTAGGTTGCTTTTACCTCATTGCATTTACAGAATTTTCACTGGTGGTCCAATTGATAGCAAAAATGGTATTGATGACCCTGAACCCCTAAAGCCACACCACCAGGTTGAAGGGGGAGGGTTGCTGGAAGAGACTGATTCTACTCTTTTTGTTTACGAAAATTCTAGGGAAAAATTGGATAAAAGAAATAATAGTAAAAAAAATAACTGAAAGTTCCCCTTGAAAGTAGATTTTTTATTCACAAACATATAAAAATTGCTAATGTACTGTATTTACTTTGCATTTTGCTAGTTAGGCCCTCATAAGAAAATAATGGGATAAAATTGGATACTGGCTAAAAGTACCCCATTAGAATTGATATTTTCCCTCAAAATCATATAAAGTCAGACCCTCATGTAAAATATGTACGTTGGCCTACCAATACCACAATTTTTCAAAAAATGGTGAGCCGGATGAAGTGTCTGGTGGGCCAATGGCCTGGCCTGTTGTACCTCATACAGTGCCTTTTTTAGTGGGCCCTATGTGATCAAGTTGCCTGGGCCCTATCCTGTATGGGTTTCCAAAGTAAGAATAAGAGTGCCCAAAAAATGTGTGAAAAAGGATGTTTATTAAGATTTGGTTGAAACTTAATCTTTCACATGTAGAAATGAAAACAAAATGAGCCAAAGATAAGAAAAAATTAGCGAATTATTCAGCTGGTCATAATAGTAATAAATAGTAATAGTAATTATTTTATATAGCGCCCTTTCTATACAAGTACATTCAAGAGCGCTTTACAAAAATTGGAGCTATTTTAGAATAGGGGAGAGCTGCCCAAACAGTGCATCATTCATCCATTTGCTCATCCATCCATTTGCTCATCTCTATATTTCAATTTCATTCAATTCAATTTAACAACATTCATGCCGAAAATTTTCTCTTTAAGCCTACCTGTACCTGACACCTGAGTTAATCTTGAAAACTCAGGTATGACAATTACTAAAACGACTTCCTGTTCAGTGTATTGTGTTTCCACTCCAAACAATTGTTTATCTGCCATTCCCATGCACACTACAGCCATGTAGCCTAAGGTTATTTGTGTGTGTAAGATTACAGAAAGCCAGTGCTGAGTAATCAGGGCACTTTTGTGATTTAAATCACTCATCTGTGTTAAGTGTCTTAGTAGAAGAAATTTGTTTGCAAAGTGTTGATAAAATAGCTGTGTATCATATACCTGAGGTGATGCGTACATTAAATGTGAAGGATTGACGGACCATATTTCTTAAGGAAAGATGTTGCTTCGTGTAGTCATATACAGAGTAATAAACAATACAGACTCTTTTTATTACAAAAGGGAGGAAAACAAGGGCAAACTCACAAAAAGCTTGTTGAATTTGTAAAAATGAGTTCAACTTTTACAAAGATAAATGACAAACTACAAACCACTTGGATTTACAATACATACAGTATAGAACAAAAAAGGAGATGGATAAAGGGACAAACAATTAAGTGAAGCGAGATCAAAATAAAGATTTGAGAGTTTCTTAAAGGAGGTATTAGAACTTGTGCTTTGAACAGAAAGAGGAGAGAAATCCATTGTTAGGGGCCATTGTAATGAATACTGTGGTGGGCCCAAATTAAGTCTAGAAAGAGGGAGAGAAACAATAGTTGATCTGGTGGATTAAGAATAAAATTGATGGAGGTAATTGTAGTGCCAATGATGCATGAAAAGACACACCTATAATATTTGTATATCATACACTGGGAGAGAATTCAAGTTGGTGTATGTACATTATAATTAATATTAGACATGATAGGGATAGCCTTTTTCTGAAGAATGAAAGCTCTCATAATCCTAACTAGATATGTACCAGCCCATACAATATTATAGTAAAATGTATAAGCGACTAGAAGTGAGTGGTAAATTATAATCCTAACTAGATATGTACCAGCCCATACAATATTATAGTAAAATGTATAAGCGACTATAAGTGAGTGGTAAATTATATGGAGGACATAACTTGAAAGAATATTTTTGAGATGTTTAAGAATACCTACCCTGGCCTACTCCTAAGTTTACCATGGGCCCTTGCTGTTCTTTTGACAACCGTGAAATTAACCTTTCCAGGTTTCCAAATAGGCTACGCCCACCATAGCAACGCGGTAACTATGTGGGGCAAACAAACCTCAAATCCGCAATCGTGCATTACCAATGCGTTGACATTTAGATGTTCGCGAGGCCTGCCGCAAGCTTTGAATCATTTATGGCACTTCTCTGGATCTTTAAAGTTTTTAGCAAAAGAGATAAACAAAATTCAGTTCGCTATTTGTTCTGGGTAACAGCAATCAGATTTACAATGCCCGCAGCAGGCCCATAAGTACAATTTTTGTTCACCATTTTGCCGTCACTCAGTCTGTGTGTGCAGAAATTTGTTTTGTACAGTAAGTTGCATTGACTACCTGAGTGCACGCTGTTAGCTAGCTGTACTGTACCAGTACCGCATGTGATGTTTGCCCCCAACTTAGTTATGCAGATTATCTTGGTAGACAAATTTGTGCGGTGATTGGTTAAAACAAGCTGTCAATCATTAAACCTAGAAAGGTTAATTGTTTTGTATATATTTCTTTTTACGTATTTTTATCAAGAATTGTATAACATCTTTACAACATGATATCAAAATAGTTTCTTCACGATCCTGGATGTCTTTTTCTCTTGTATCTTATTTTCATCTTCTGAACTAATCCTGGAATATCTAGAGACATCATGTATAAGATATAGCATCTTTTCCTTTAATGTATTTTTGAAAACTACTGAACAATTTGTAAATGTCAGAAGGATTGTTAAAAGAGAAGATGCAAAATTGTTTAACTCAGTTTGTTTTCCATCTGTATGCCAAAAATGGAAAGAAGAACTCTTAGTTAAACATATTTACTTCAAGTTATACCTTACCTTCCATGCTATAGATATGCAGTCGGGTCACATAACCTGATTCTAACGCACTTCTAAGCGACCTTTAAAACGTAGTTACCAGCCCAGTCCTGACCTCCATATAACCTCTACTAGCCCTCACTCTTTTTCAGCGCGTTGTTTTCACAACAATGCTGGAACTGGTCAAATTTTCTTTTATAAATTTAACCTTTTTCGAATAATTTTCTCCTTTGCAGCTTTTACCAGGCAGGTTTTTAAACTGCTCTATCTTATCCAGTTCACCTTTTCAAGTCTTCTGAGGTAAGATGAGGTAGCCATGGGTCCGGGATTTCTTCGGTCCGACTCACAGGACTTTCCTGTGTAGCCTACACTTAGGATAGAGTGTTTTTGTCTCCATCTGTACAAAGCGGGTGGCTAGTTTGAGAGAGTCCCACTCTCGTGGGGGCTATTTTTAGGCCCTAGAGCACCAAGTGTGCTTGTCTAGTGGACCTCTTGGCGCATGCTTATTAGGTCGACATCACCTCAGGGCGTTCGAGGAGTCGGCTTCTTACAGCTCCAAGGAGCTACACTTGTTACAAGAGAGCCTATCTTTTATTTACCGTTACCAGTACATATCGCTTATTCGTTTTCTTTACAGGAGATCTAATCTTTTCTTTTTATCTCCACAGACTCCAAGCTACTCAGTGGTTCATGTTTTCCACGCTACCTCTACGCTATTACAGAATTTACTTTCTGTGCTTTTTCTCGGGTTTCTAAACATTTTCAGATAGCAATTTTTCTGATTTTTTTTTATTAGATGTACTAAATTTCTGTGGCTTGCCTCTCTATGTTTGATGAAGGGTCATAGGTACATCCCCCGTAGGGGCGTCTTGGTGTAAGTGCATATGTATGCATCCATATATATTTTTACTTTTGAGAAAAACGCCAAGAGGCGATATAAATCAGTTAGTCTCAGAGTTTCTACTTACAGGAGGGCCGCCTTCTCCATGGATTACTGAGTCGTGGAGGCCTGTGTTCGTAGTTTACTTTATTAACTTTTTCCTGATTAACCCTCTGGAGGCCTCTGACTCGATAGATTCATAGGGTTCCACAGCCCATGTTCACGGCTCCATACGGGTCCGTGACAGCTCCGTACGGGTCCATTGAACGCTTTCATATGGCTCCACAGTCCGTGTTTTTGGGTCCATTGGACGGCTCCATGGCCCGTGTTTACGGGTCCGTAGAGGTCCATTGGACGACTCCATATGGCTTCACGGCCCGTGTTTACGGGTCCGTACGGGTCCATTGGACGGCTCCACCGCCCATGTTTACGGGTACGTACAGGTCCATTGGACGGCTCCACCGCCCATGTTTACGGGTGCGCCGGACGGCTCCGTGGCCCACAGCTCCAGTGAACGGGTCTGTACGGCTCCATAGTTTTGTAACGGGATGACGTATACCGTACAACTAACCCGGAAATACACCCACTAGCTACGAAGCTACGTGGTCAGGTGACAAGTGACAATCTTCGCAAGAAGTAATAGCACCACGAGAGCTATTTTCTTCTTGGTCTCGTAGCCATTAGCTACACAGTTCCACGGCCGTATGAACGTCATTAATAAGATTGTTTGCATTGAACGTTACAGTTCCGCAATTATTTTCACCAATATCATGGACAGGTCCCCGAGTGTCGGTGCGTTACGCACCCAAAATGTCCCGCGATGTGTCGCGTGTAAACGCTTCTCTAAACGGTGCGGCTCCGGTGAACGGGTCCGTATGGCTCTAGAGTTTTATAACGGGATAATGTACACCGTACGATAAACCTGGAAATAGACCCGCTAGCTACGAAGCTACATGGTCAGGTGATAAGTGTCAATCTTCACAGGAAGTATAGCATCACGAGAGCTATTTTCTTTTTGTTTCTGTAGCCATTAGCTACGCAGTTCCACGGCCGTGTGAACTGCCTCAGTAAGATTTTCTGCGTTGAACGTTACAGTTCCGCAATATAACCAGTGAACGGGTCCGTACAGCTCCGAGTTTTATAATGGGATAACGTACACCGTACGATAAACCCGGAAATAGACCCGCTAGCTACGAAGCTACGTGGCCAGGTGATAAGTGACAATCTTCACAAGAAGTATAGCATCACGAGAACTATTTTCTTCTTATTTCTGTAGCCATTAGCTACGCAGTTCCACGGCCGTGTGAACTTCCTCAGTAAGATTTTCTGTGTTGAACGTTACAGTTCCGCAATATAACCAGTGAACAAATCCGTACGGCTTCCAGTTTTGTAATGGACTAACGTACACTGTACGATAAACCCAGAAATAGACCCGCCAGCTACGCAGTTCCATGACCGTGTGAGCTACCTTAGTAAGATTTCTGCGTTGAACGTCACGGTTCCGCAAAAAATTACACCAGCATCATGGACACAGAGGACAGGTCCCTGAATGTCGGTGCGTTACACACCCAGGATGCTTTGCGATGCGTCGCATGTAAACACTTTCTTAGGTTACAAAGCTTGGTGGTCGGGTGATAAGAAAACCATCTCCACGAGAGGCATAGAGTCACGAGAACTATTTTCTCTGTGTTACATAGTTCCACAACCATCCGAACTACACTGAATATAATTTTTGCGTTGAACGTGAAGTTCTGCTCAAATTATCAGGAGATTAACGCATTTTTTTTACGACATACGGTAACCCCGGGATTACCACAACTTTACGGGCCCTCTGAACGGCTCCGTACTGGTCCCTCCTGCTCCAAGACATGAGTTCACGAGTCCGGGACACGGCTTTACAGGTCCATACAGTTCCGTAGCTACACTCTACAAGTCCTTACGGTTCCGTTTTGCGGCCCCATACTGGCCCTCATGCTCTCAGAGCCTAGCCTTACACGGCTCCGGTGAACGGGCTGTTACGGCCCCCACAGGACCTACATGGGATAATGTACAACGTACAATAAGCCCAGGTAACACAACTTCGGGATAATGCGACCTATAGCCGCGGTTGTCATTCTTACCGGTACTTGTATAGCGTTCGACGGCAGTCCCCGACACGTAGACAGTGGTGAACAGATACAAACAGAGTTAACGGCATACACCAGCAACGCAACTGCGTGGTAAGCGACCAGGAGCTACAGAGTTTCGCGGCCATTATTCTTACCAGGACACATACTGAGTACGACGGTAAACCCCACCCCCTCCCCCCCCCCTTCCCAACGCAGCTACCAGCTTCGTAGCTCCGTAGTAAAGCAAACAGAGTTTACGGCTCATATAGCTTGCGTAGCACGTGAACTCTTCCGCATCCCATACGGCTCCAGTATATTTTTAGCTATTTTAAGAGAACGCGTATTGAGTACCACTTTACTCCCTCACACGTAGCCACTTACTCGGTGGCCCCATGGTGAATAGAAGTATACTGAGGTAACGACTCATGTAACAAATGTAGTACATTAACGCTATCGTAGACCAAGAAGGTTTTGTACTGATAGCTATTACGTTAGGGACACGTACCAGTACGGCAGTAGTCCCCCTTGGGTAGCCACTAGCTTTGTTGCTTTATGGTGAACAGAGGCAAACTGGGCGGACAGCTAGTGGAACTTACTTGTCACGTTGATGCCTTTGTAGAGCCATAACGGCTCTATACCACTTAACAGGGACGCGTACTGAGTACGGCGTTAGTCCCTTCCCTACGTAGCCGCCACGAGCTTCCCAGCTCTGTGGTGAAGGGTGTTTAACGGAATTAACGGCCCGTGTAGTATACACAGGACGTCAACGCGTTCGTGATTTCTACCCCAGAGCTTGAGTTAACAACTCATATAGTTGACGTAGTACGTTAAACCCCCTGTGCCGTTGCTTGCACTAATAAACGTGATGTGCCTGGAAATAAAAAGACGTTTTCTTGATTTCTATCTGATCCTGATCGATGTTCGAAGTGGGTTTCTGCTGTACGATGCAACATATTTCAAACTTCGGTTCATACTAGGATTTGCAGTGAGCACTGTATGCCAGGTATGTAGGCTTTGTCTGCATATAACGAACAATCAGATGGCGTTCACGTAAAAGTTACTCTTCATATACCCGTTGAATATATAAAACTTTAGGAAAATATGAAGTAAAATCCTCGCCGCAAACAGACACAATAAGGTCCGCCGAACTGGTAGGTAGGTTAGCAAGCAGTATGTTTGTTGTTCATGTGATTTGACTGAGCTATGTGAAGACGCATGAAATGCAATGACGCTTGCCAGGCAAAATGGCTTCCAGATGAGTAAGAGTCACGTGATGAAATCCCTCTATTCACACAAGATTATGGGACCAAGTCTCGCCACGAGATGGAAAAATGCTTTTAAATGCTAATCGTACATGTGTTTTACATGAAGTTAATATATGCACGCACTGTTGCTTACAACTAATCCTCCAGCACCTGCAGATGATTGGTTGGGTAAGAAAGGGAAAATCCCCCAGCACTTGATTGGTTGAAGTACTGGAGTATTCACTTTCAGCTAAAATCAATTTGAAAAGTTAGTTTGGCCTCTTTCTCATCTCAGAAAGCACCTTGCCTCATGCATTGAATGTCATGTACCTTTTGTTCGAAGAAGAATTTTTCAGACATCGCTATAAAGTGAACCTCATTGCACCCACCACAAAACTTAAGTCATTACTGAGAACCAATCTGGCAGTCATTCACAAGTAAGCTTGTTTGGCACATGACCTGACTGTTAAGGTGCCATCAACAAACAAACTGAATACAACTCATACAGGAAAGCTGAATCTCTTGGATTTTTAACATGATGAATAATTGCCCAAAAATGAAAAGACTTTAAATAAAACTTTTAAAAAACATAAAAATATCAGATATGACCAAAAATAAAAGCAATAAAAGCAATCAATTCTTCTTGCATTGTTATGGGTTGAGCTATAACATCATTGATGTCTAGTTTCCTTTGTTTTTGTCTCTGTAGCACAATAGTACCAATCAATAAATCTTTTTTTTCATGTTTTAGATGGGAGGATATCAATACAGACCTTACGAGACAGAGCCCAGAATATTTGAACATCCGAAAGCTGCACCTGGGAATTCAGAAAAGAAACACCAAAAGGACAGGGGGTAACCTTCACTGTATCATAACATTCCAAGCTGTCCACACTCCCAAAGCCAAACAATGTGTCCGGGACAAAAGAAAATTAAAGAAAGAGCCAGTGTCAACCTCAAGTGAAAATGGACAGGTGGATCATTCAGAGGGGAGTGCTGTATAAGCTACATTTTCTGGCTGTATTCTGTTAAATTTAAACCCCTTTTTCATTTTCTGAAATATATGTGTGCTCTATTTTACAGCTATTTGAAAAATCTGATATAAAGTATTATATTTTTAAGCAGTAAGTTAAGGCCAGTGATCATGTTAACATGAACAGAAATATACAACACAATTGAACACTTTTAATTGGTTGAAATATTGCACATATACTGGCAAGCCAGTCAATAACTGCCATGGAAGTGAGGTTACAGAAGTGTAACAAGAATTACAAGAGGAGGGGGTCAAGCAATTTTTTTTTTTTGAGATGAGAATCCCTCTTTAAAGCCCATCAAGTGACAAATCTTAAGTTGATGATTGAGATTAGTTCTTAAGACGAAGTTGAACTTTGGGGAATATGGCAAAAATTATAAATCTAAAAGAAAGTGACCTAAAATTTGGTGGACATGCTTGTAAATTTCATTTAATCAAAACCTTAACTATTTGTTTATAGAAATGACAGGCGGATGAATGAAATGTTTAATTATTGGTCTTTGTGTTAAAATGACCGAGTTATTATGTAAGTTATAATGTGACCTTACAGAGGAATATTGCTGTTAGAGCAATAACTTAGACCTTTTTAAACCGACTTTAGCTGATCATGAATATGTCGGATTATTTCAACCAATCAATTGCAGGGGGATATTTTCTTTAACTAACCAACCAATCAGATGCGGGGAGTAACAACAATACGAATGCTCTCCGAAATATGAGAGGATATTATTCTAGGGTCCGTAGATTTTTTGAACACTCACTCGGCTTCTTTCACTGTGATATGAATGTTCAAGTCAACTGTAATCTTGACTTTCTTGACTTATTCCTCTTAGTTCCCATTGGATTAGGGCATTCACTGCAGCTCTTGACTTATTCCTCTTAGTTCCCAGTGGAACATAGGGCCTTCGCTGCAGCTCTTGACTTATTCCTCTTAGTTCCCAGTGGAACATAGGGCCTTCACTGCAGCTCTTGACTTATTCCTCTTAGTTTCCAGTGAAACATAGGGCCTTCGCTGCAGCTCTTGACTTATTCCTCTTAGTTTCCAGTGAAACATAGGGCCTTCGCTGCAGCTCTTGACTTATTCCTCTTAGTTTCCAGTGAAACATAGGGCATTCACTGCAGCTCTTGACTTATTCCTCTTAGTTTCCAGTGAAACATAGGGCCTTCACTGCAGCTCTTGACTTATTCCTCTTAGTTTCCAGTGAAACATAGGGCCTTCGCTGCAGCTCTTGACTTATTCCTCTTAGTTTCCAGTGAAACATAGGGCATTCACTGCAGCTCTTGACTTATTCCTCTTAGTTTCCAGTGAAACATAGGGCCTTCGCTGCAGCTCTTGACTTATTCCTCTTAGTTCCCAGTGGAACATAGGGCCTTCACTGCAGCTCTTGACTTATTCCTCTAAGTTTTCAGTGGAACATAGGGCCTTCGCTGCAGCTCTTGACTTATTCCTCTTAGTTCCCAGTGGAACATAGGGCCTTCACTGCAGCTCTTGACTTATTCCTCTTAGTTCCCAGTGGAACATAGGGCCTTCGCTGCAGCTCTTGACTTATTCCTCTTAGTTCCCAGTGGAACATAGGGCCTTCACTGCAGCTATTGACTTATTCCTCTTAGTTCCCAGTGGAACATAGGGCCTTCACTGCAGCTCTTGACTTATTCCTCTAAGTTTTCAGTGGAACATAGGGCCTTCGCTGCAGCTCTTGACTTATTCCTCTTAGTTCCCGGTGGAACATAGAGCCTTCACTGCAGCTCTTCATCTCCTTCGGTCAAGTACCAGCTTTTTCACTTCTCCCAAGGACAATTTGAGCTTAGGATCGCCTCCAGGTCATTGCTGGTCTACCTCTTCTATGCTTGCTCTGAGATTTCCAATCAAGCGCCTGCCTGGCAATGCTGGATTGGTCTCTATGTAAGGTGTGTCAGTTATGAAGATGGGGCTTTGCTCTGTAACATGCCAAATTTCCTGATTTGAAATTCTGTCTGTTCAACATATTCTGAGAATTCTCTGCAGACAGATATTTATGAAGACCTGTAGTTTGTACTAAACCCCCTTGATGTGTTTCCAGGTTTCAGATCCATATAAAAGAATGACCTGTACATTTGAGTGAATTTTTTTTAGCTTGTGTTCAGGCTGATGTGGTTATTTATCCAAACAGGTCTAAGAATTGTGAAGGCATGTCTTGCTCTGGCTAAACTTTCTTTGACATCTTCCTCAGTTTCTTCAGTCTTGCTGACAATGCTGCCTAGATGGGTAAATTTGTTGACATCTTCAATAGCTTTTTCTTAAAGCAGGATAGGTGTATTCACTCTGGCATTTAAGCAGAGGCTTGTGTTCGTGTCACTATTTATCTGTAGGCCAGTAAGTTGAGCCACTTTGTATAAGCTTTGGGTCTTAGATTGGATATGGTGATATGCGTGTGATAATAAGCTGATGTCATCTGCAAAATCTAGATCTTCTAATTTCCTTTGCAGTGTCCATTGTATTCCTTGATGTTGGTCCATTGCTGTCTTCATCTCCCAGTTGATTTTTTAGTGAGAAAATCATGGGGGATAAGAGGCAACCTTGACATACACCTATATGTACCAGAAAAGGTTAAGTGAGTGTATTATTGTGAATGATCTGACAAGTTGTGTCTTTGTATAGGCTCTTGATGATACCATAATGTCTAAGAATAGGCCATATTTAGGTCCTGTCTACTGTATCAAATGCCTTCTTGAAATCTACAAAGTTGATATATAATGGAGACTGCCATTCGAAGGATTGCTCGATTATGATCCTGAGTGTGGCTATTTGGTCAGTGCATGAGCGTCCGCCCCGGGATTGCAAACCTGCCTGTTCATCCCTCATTCTTGTGTTTATGGTCTTCCTGATTCTTTCCAGCATTACCCTGCTGAGTATTTTGCTTGGACGTGAAAGAAGTTGGATTCCTCTCCAGCTTGGGCAATTGGTGGGGTCTCCTTTTGGGGACTTTACAATGAGGCCTTTAATCCATTCTTATGGCATACTGGATCTTTTCCCCGTGTGATTGGCCCTACTTTGACCACCAGATCCTCACCCTCCCAGAGACTTGTGACACATGAATAAAAACGAACTTATATGAGAAACTAGACATATGTTGGTTTTTGACATTGGCAGTATGTGGAAGTGGGGAGTTGACGACGACGAGTGAACACACAATTACAATGACCGGGTCGTCACCTGCATATTCGGTTATGATAGTAACAATGCTATCACGAAGCGCCTAATACGACCCGGACGAGAGAACACAGGTAGGACATACAGACAGACATAACATCGACAACCAAGTAAATGTCCACTGCCTTTGATAACCAGTTGTGGTACACTGGCGTGTCTACCCAACCCAGGCTTGAACATGTAGGTGGTCTGTAGACATGTATTATAATCACTACACCACAGTAGGAGTTTTTATGATCGGTATTTTACTTAGGAAAGTGTCTGAACTTTTTCACATATTGATCAAGTTTTCAGCTTGCTCACCAGTTTGGAGACTCCTTTGACAGAGACTCAATAGTAGCACATTTTTACTCCCCAATAGTAAGTGTGTGAGTGTATTTGTCTACGCTTGGATGGAGTTTGTTATGAAAAGTTGGGAAAGTGTATCAGATTTATATTTCAATAGCTATGTCTATATTTTGGTAATGTTGTGTCATTTATTGTCTTTTCAATACGAAAAATCCTTTTTCTCTTTGCATTGATGAGTATATTGTAACATATATTGCCTTTTATTCATTGTTTTTTTTTTTCTAATTCAGCCAAAAGTGTTTTGAACCTGTGGGCATTCCAGTATTGTATCCATCCAACTATGTCTTTCAAATTTGTGTACACTTCTTTTTTGTAAAATTGTAACATTTGCTTGTAAATAATATTGTGCAGTGACAGAAATACATATAATGATATGATATTGCTTGTTTCAGTGTTGTATTTGATGTTTTGGCACATAACCAGGAATTTAAGAGGGGAGCAAAAGGGATGAAATTACCTGTCATTAGCCCTCACCCAAGTTACAATTTTTCTTTCCCCAATGGTAAGTGTGTGAGTGGTAAGTGTGTGGTGTGGCAAGCGGTGCTTGCCACACCACTTTGCTCAGGATTATGAAAATGCAAGGACTTCAGTGGGCTTCATTTTCTGCTCCTCGAACCCCATCACACCACAGTGACTATCAAGGCCATCACCGCACCAATAACAACTCCAGTGCTACCTCTTTGTCTTGACTATTTATATACATCACCCGTATAGGTGCACAGACCCAAATATTTGGAAGAAAAAGTGTTTTGCCTGAATAAAACTTTCTCAACCTTACAAAATTTTACACACTTCTCATTAAATTATGGTACAAAAATGTAAGTGTTCTAGCAAATTATGGTAGTGACTTTTTTTTTGCTTATTTGGTTGACCTTGCTGAAAGTAGTAAGCATTCTTTAAAACTAATTCATGCAAGAGAGGTGCCCTACATTGGCGTAGCCAGAGGGGGACCAAAAGACAATGCCCCCCTCCCAATCCCACACCCAAACAAATAAATTGCACATCAAAAATATGTTTCGCCCAAGGGAGCAAGTTTTACTGAAAAGTTAATTGCCATGTGTGTTTTTGTATCCTATTAAATTACGAGACCCATTGCCCGTAACATCACTATGCATGCCTGGTGGTTCTAGTTGTTGACAAATTTCAATGAGCAATTCAGCATATAAAACCCAAGAGCTTTACAAACTCAATATATAATGCACACCTTCAGACTGTTTGACACATATCACACAGACAGTTACCCCCACCCCCCAAAAAATCCTGGCTTACGTCAGTGCCTAATTCCCTTCATGTCCCGTAGTTTTCTTGGAAACACCACGCGACTTAGTTTCAATTTTACCACATTTTATGTCTCTAAAATGCATAATTTCTCAGAGCTTCCGGGGATTTCTCCCCCTGGACCACCACTGGGGTTTCGTCTCTGGATCCCATCAGGGGCCCTCGGGTAGGTTCCTGGACCCCACACTAAAATTTTGTAACTTCTAAACGGAACCGATATCACATATTTTGTCACCACTTTGTTCGTAAAATTTGTCTCTATATTATATGAACAAATGAAAATGCATGGGAATATTCCTTTAAAGAACGTAAATCCCAAAATATCTTTGTTGCTCTCCCTTCAACACCTTCCATTAAATCAAGATCTTTTTTCAAATATAGATTCCAGAATTGAACACAATATTCCCCCATCACCAGTGCGATGTGGATAAACTTGAATCTATTCAAAGGAGAGCAGCCAGGTTCTGTATGGCAGACTACTCTTATAAATCTAGTGTTAAAATCATGCTTTATAAATTAGATTGGCCCCTGCTTAAAACAAGAAGATACAACACCCGGCTACATATGCTATATAAAATCAATAACAATCTTGTCGCCATCAATAAAGATAAACTTATCCCCACCGTCAGAACTAATACAAGAAATAATCATGACCTTAATTTCCAGCTTCCCTATGCTAAAAAGAATGTATATAAACACTCTTTCTTCCCTCACACACTAAAGGATTGTAATGCTTTACCGTCAGACATTGTACATGCACCAAGTCTCAACTGTTTCAAAGCTAAACTTATTAACACTTGTTGTATTGCTAACTAGTTTTTTTTATATATTTTCTTACTCATACTTTTTACGCTCGGTTGGCGTTCATGTCCTCTTGAAGGATTTTTGCCGACTTAACCGATTCAGATTCAGATTCCAAATGAGGACGAACCAAAGATCTGCCAGAGAGAGAGAGAGAGTTGAACACACAATTACAATGACGGGGTCGTCGCCTGCGTATTCGGTTATGATAGTACAAATGCTATCACGAAACGCTTAATACGACCCGGATGAGAACACAGGTACGACGTACAGACAGACATAACATCGACAACCAAGTCAATGTCCACGGCCTTTGATAACCAGTTGTGGTACACTGGCGTGTCTACCCACCGCAGGCTTGAACCCGGGGCCTCGTGGTCTGTAGACAGGTATGATAACCGCTACACCACAGTAAATAGATCTGCCAGATCTAGGACAATGTCTTTAAATAGATGCGAAAAGTTTCTTTTGATCATCCCCAGACAGAATTTGCTTTTTTCACCGCTAAAGCACAATGCACTGAGCTACTTAAAGAACAATGAACAGTGACACCCAAATCCTTCTCATTGTCAACCTCAAGCAGCTGTACACCAAACATGTAGTAATGTACATTTATGTTGGCATTTCCTAGATGTATAACTTTACACTTATCCACATTAAATAGCATCTGCCAATCCACTGACCATTGAAACAATTTGGAAAGATCACTTCGAAGCTGACTAGCTTGATCAAGAGACATCTGGAGCACAAAGTTCAGCATCATCTGCAAACTTCATAAGAGTTGAATTAACTCCATCATCAATGTCATTGATAATACACCAAAACAAAAATAGAGCAGGTCCCAACACTGAGCCTTGATGAGATAATGATATAATATGAAAAAAGCAAATCTTTGCTCAATTGCAGCAAATCTTTTCATCAAGTGAGTAACTCTCCGTTCTTGCTGTTGATTAAATTAAATAGCAAAGTTTGGCAAACATCTCTTTTGTTAGTAAAGGATAACTTCAGTGATCATATATACATATCCAGGGAGCTTTTACTTCAAAGTAACTGGTATATATATATATATATATATATATATATATATATATATATATATATATATATATATATATGCTATATATATATATATATATATATATATATATATATATATATATATATATATATATATATATATATATATATATATATATATATATATATATATATATATATATATATATATATATATATATATATATATATATATATATATATATATATATATATATATATATATATATATATATATATATATATATATATATATATATATATATATATATATATATATATATATATATATATATATATATATATATATATATATACACACATATATATATATATATATATATATATATATATATATATATATATATATATATATATATATATATATATATATATATATATATATATATATATATATATATATATATATATATATATATATATATATATATATATATATACATATATATATATATATATATATACATATATATAAGAGATGATTTCCGCGCATTGGCCATTACAAACAAAAACTAAATAGGAAAAATGACAATGTCTCTAGCCAACAGATTATTTTAAAAACCAAATATTTCGAAAACTCCTGTTTCCTTCTTCAGTGGTATGAAGTTAAAAAACTTACTTAAAAAGTTACTTTTTAACTTCATACCACTGAAGAAGGAAACAGGATTTTTCGAAAATTTGGTTTTAAAATAATTTAGAGACATTGTCATTTTTCCTATTTAGTTTTTATATAAATAATCTGTTATAAGACATTGTCATTTTCTATTTATATTTTATATATATATATATATATATATATATATATATATATATATATATATATATATATATATATATATATATATATATATATATATATATATATATATATATATATATATATATATATATATATATATATATATATACATACATATATATATATATATATATATATATATATATATATATATATATATATATATATATATATATATATATGTATATATATATATATATATATATATATATATATATATATATATATATATATAGATATATATATATATATATATATATATACATATATATATATATATGTATATATATGTATATATATATATATATATATATATGTATATATATATATATATATATATATATATATATATATATATATATATATATATATATATATATATATATATATATATATATATATATATATATATATATATATATATATATATATATATATATATATATATATATATATATATATATATATATATCAGACACCTTCTGACTTAAGAGACGGCTTCAGCATTGCAAGGTCATTAATCCTGTCACGTCTTGATTATTGCAACAGTCTGCTTGTTGGTGCGTCACATGAGAACATCAAACGATTGCAGAGGATACAAAACAAAGCTGCACGTATTGTCACTAAAACATCAAAACGTGACAGTATTACAGCCGCGTTAAAGCTTTTGCACTGGCTACCAGTTGAAGCTAGAATCGAGTATAACATATTGTGTTTAGCCTACCAGAGTATAGACGGATCAGCACCAAGAATACCTCTGTAAGCTCCTGTCCATCTATCAGCCAAAAAGGTGTCTCAGGTCTAGTGACAAGCAATTGCTGGATATACCAAAGTGGAGACTAAAATCTTTTGGTTACAGGTCTTTCACAGTGGCAGCCGCCAGAAAATGGAATGATATTCCGAAATCCATAAAGGACATAAAATTTTGAATACGTTTAAATCTCAGCTCAAAACATATTTGTTTAAGAAGTATTATTGATTTTTATTATAATTTAATTTAATCGTTTATTTACATTAACCTATCATTTTTATTGTATAAGCGCTTTGAGCATGCTCCACTGCGTGGATTAAGCGCTATATAAATGTTCCTATTATTATTATTATTATTATTATTATTATTATTATCATATATATATGTATATATATATATATATATATATATATATATATATATATATATATATATATATATATATATATATATATATATATATATATATATATATATATATATATATATATATATATATATATATATATATATATATATATATATATATATATATATATATATATATATATATATATATATATATATATATATATATATGCCGCGTCTGGAACAGACATTGACGATCATGGCCCTCCAGTCACTTCTGTTTAGAGCTAAATGCATAAACTTATTTTACTTAGGCTGTTGTTGGTTGCCCAGTTGTTTAAGCTTTGGACATATTTAACTCGCTACCTTCCTCTGTTTATTTTGCCTTTAATTTTTCCACATACTGCAAGCTGTTCCAACCCACCCTTCCGATAAACATGCCCGAAAAATTCCATCTTTTTCCTTCTGATGGCATTGAGTAGGGACCTGTCCATGCCTGAAGCTATTATGACATCATCATTTGTTTTCCTTTCTGTCCATGATATTTTTCACATTCTCCTAATGAACCACATTTCCGTAGCTTCTAATCTTTTCTTGATGTCACTGGTAATTGTCCAGCATTCACAGCCATAGAGAAGAGTAGACCATAAACATATGCCTTCAAGACACGGACTTTCGTGTCCATTTCAATATTTCAAATCTTCAGAATTGGATTCATTTTTGTAAACATGTCTTTGGCAATTGCAATGCGTTTCCTAATTTCGTTAATGCACCGACTATCTGAGTATTTGATGTTAGTGTGTATCCCAAGTACTCAAACTGTTGTACTTGTTTGATTATTTCTCCTTGGCTTTGTGTATTACATAATGGGTGTATGGCTTTTTTTAAACCACCATACATTCTGTTTTTTTTTACATTTAGAGACAGCCCTCTCTTTTCACTTTCCTCTACAACTTTATCCAGAAGAGACTGCAGTTTGTCTTCTGACTCTGCTATAAGTACCGTGTTATCTGCATAGCGTAGGTTATTCATATTCTAGCCTCCAACTTTTAGCTTCTCAAGACTGTTGATGTTACAAAGTATTGTTTCACTGTAAATGTTAAAAAGATCTGGTGACAAAACACACCCCTGCCTGACTCCTCTTCGGATTACCTTTAATTCACTGTAATCTCCTTCAAGTGTTATTGCTGCTTCCTGGTCCCAGTATAGGTTTCTTCTAACTCTGAAGTCTTTTCCGTCAATGTTCAAATTAGCTACTGAGTATTTCAAAGAGATCTTCATGTTTAACTTTGTCATTGTAATTTAGGGGACAAACAGAACAATGTTTAGACATTGAAAGCACGGACTTAGCCAAAATTCCGTATGTGAAATGTTAGTAGCGGGATTTACCGTACAATATGATATAGTACATATTCGGGAAATTACCCGTAAAAAAAAACAATGTGCAGATGTATCAGATTAAAAATCGCCCAAATTTCTTTTATTTCAAGAAATTTTCTACAAATTTCTTCGTTTTCGGGCAATTTCTTCAATTTCTTTTATTTTTGGTAATTGTGTCAATGTTTGGAAAATGTTCCTCAATTTTCAACAAATTTCCTTCATTTTCGGGAAATTTCCTTCATTTTCGGGAAATGTTGCCACATTTTACGAAAAAATTCAACAAATTTATCAAGATTTTCAATAATTTTACCAAAATTTCTAATAATTTTACCAAAATGTTCAATAACTACCCAAATCTTCAATAATTTTACAAAATTTTCCAAGAATTTTACAAAATTTTCCAAGAATTGTACAAAAATTTCAAATAATTTTACAAAATTTTCCAATTATTTTAGCAAATTTACCTTCATTTTACAACAATTTCTAATAATTCTACAATATTTTCCAATACTTTTACAAAAATTTCTAATAATTTCACAAAATTGCCAATAATTTGACAGAAATTGCCAAAAATTTGACCAGATTTACCTTCAATATTTCAATTTTGTGTTAATACTTAACAACAAATTTTGTAAAAACCAAGGAGAGAAAGCATGCGCAGGAAGGTGAAATCTTACCAGAAGCAGTTTTTTTCCGACCTCTCTCAGCTTCCTATGCACCTCTATTATCTATAATCACCGTTTGCACCAGTGGCACCGAAAGCTCATACGCCACTGGACTTGCGGCTTTCACCCCTCAATCAAAAATATAGGGCTGGAGTATATTTCAGCCACCCGTATTTATTCCGAGCAGAAAGTGATGTTTTGCTTTAAATCAAATATTCTTTCTTTTTTTCTTACTATCTACAGATAGTAGTGGGTGATTTTCAATTTTTTGGATCAAAAAAGACTAATTATTTTCATCTAGCAAAGGCTAATATATCCTTTTTGCCACGATTCTCAAACAGTGTATTTTAGCGGCTCCCCACAAAAATGTCAGTACAGTGTCTGCCAGTATTACCAACGATTGTAACCTATCAATAGTGATAGTAAAACTACTGAGGAAAAGAAGGCACCAACGGAGGAGGGAGGAGGTGCCCTTTTAAAACTACCCTTGCAGGCATTAGCACTTTAACTAAACTAAAAAAAAACATTTTTTCTGTTTCAGATTCTCATCAGGGGTGTAGGAGGGGCAAACTATTAAGGGGTTGTTACTCAGGATGGGAAAGAATGACTACTCAAGCAGGGGAAAGACCCCCCTTCCCTCCTCTTAAATCGAAATAGCAAAATTTCTGACAGTTTGACCACATTTCAAATAACTTAACCAATTGCATGTCAATAATTTCCTCATTTTACTTCTGACCAGGAAGAAAGAATGCAATCAGGAAGGTGAAATCCTTTCAGGCGGCAATTTCCCCCGCCCCTATTTCCTTCGCCTCTGATCTTCATTAGAACCTGAAATAAAGAAAGGGTCCGAATTGGATTTTCTGCCCCTTGCCCTGGATTCCTTTCACCACTCCTGCCTTATGTGTTCTCCCAACAGACCATTCTTCCGTATTTTTAATGACAAACTAAAGAAAATAAATCCAAATATTATAAAGGATCTTTCAAGGAAATCCCCGTGACCATTTTATTGTTAAAATAATTAAGTAGATCAATCTGTAAAATACTGCAATGTGGGATACCAAGGCCGTAATTCCTTTGGGGTTGGGGATTTGGCCCCGACTTTTAGTGGAAAGACATCATGTACCAGACGGCAAGGCTCACCCACCCGATACATATTCACGTTCGTAAAATTTACACGGTGCATTTCCTGAAACAACTTTTCTCTAAAGTGCCTATAACAATCATGTAGATATGAATGCGAAAAACAATACGTAGCAAAGTAAATATAATAACTAATTAGAACAAGATACAGATTAAACTACATAATTGAGGACACAATCAATCAAAAGATAAGAGGTACGCTACTGTTGAAGGGATCTTTGATAGCAAATTTGATTACCAAACGATTAAAACCTAATTTGGGAACTACAAGACCTACAAATAGAAAATTAATCTTCGGACTTAAGTCTGGTTAAAACCTTGACAAGTCGACCTTGACCTATGTACGGCATCGGCACGGGTGGGTGAGCCTTGCCGTCTGGTTCATGATGTCTTTCCACGCTTCTCTGTCATCTGCCAAAATCCCTCAGCCTATTTCGACTAGTAATATTTTGTGCATGGGTGTACAGGTGTAAGGTCTTGTCCGATGCAATCCTTTCATCGTTTTCTTCTGCTCTTGGAGGGGTTCCTTGGACCCTTGCTTTCATGAGGATTTTGGGGTATCTTGTGGGAGGCATTCGCAGGATGTGTCCGAAGAAGCGCAGTCTTCTTAGCTGTATGCAGTCAAGGACTGTGATTTTTGCGTTTAGTGTTTGCCGTATATATGTTTCGGATTCTGTGCAGTCGGGATACTCCAAGAGGCTCAAGCACATCACCTCAAAAACGAGTAGTCTGTTTTCATCTTCCTTTCAAATGGTCCACGTTTCTGATCCGTAAAGGAGAATAGACATCACAAGGAATTGGTGTATGGTAACTTTTGTAGAGCAGCTGGTGTCTCTTGCACTCCAAATGAGTTGCAGTCTTTGAACTGCACCAGGCACCAGGGGCCTTTCCAATTGTGCTCTTAATATCTTCCCTGCATACGGTACCCTTGCTTGTCATTGTGCCATCAAGGTAGATGAAGTATTTAACTTGTTCTGAAACATGCTGGACAAATTACACTGGGCTATTTTATTTAGTGATTTTAACAAACGTACTGCAATTTCAAAATGATTTCTGTAGAAGACAGATAGCCAGTGCTACCTGGGCAATTCAGATTTTCTGAAAAAGGCGACGATGAATTTCAAAAAGCAGCGGCGAAAAGTTTTGAATATCTATACTTATCCAAAATTTCAGGATATCCCGTGAAATTTTAGACAATCAGGAGCGGAAAATGAGAATTCCCATACGTTTAGTGTGGGTTAGTCAAATGTGTAGGCTCATGCGATGACATAACACATAAAAGTACCTAATTTTAGGGGTATTTTAATATACCCAGTTTTACGGGTTGCTCCCGGACTGTCAGACGCAAAAATGACGGGGTGAGACGATGACTGTTTGTAACTATTCTGGATGTAACTTCTTGACAGTGCATTTCGGCGCAACAGTAAAAAGAACATTACCATAGCTGTGAATATAACAAGTATCTCCTCAGCTCCACAGACTAGGTGACAGTTATGGCCATTAAAGAAATGTCCATCAATTTTAAGCCATTTTTGGTCATTAAAAACAATACAAGGAATCTTCAGAGCTTCCGCGGGATTCGCCCCTCAACATCTACCAGAGCTTTGCTCTTGCCTTCCACCCTTAAGTGGCTGGACCCCAATTTGTATTAACCCTATAAGCCTCCCCTAATTAAAATTAATTTGAGCCCCTGCGCATATGAAAGTGCCCGGATGGCCTTCCTATTTCAAAGCTTTACATTTGTCTGATATTATACAGGTCATGGTGTCCCCCCCTTCCCCACATTGTATATTCTTACCCCCAAATTCCAGTGGCATAAATTCAAAAAGTTAATTCTTTTTAGTTAGGCAGGCATAAGAAACATAATTTTTAAACCTCAGGGCCCAACACCTCATAACAATATATACAACATTCAATTTGATTATACACCGTGAAAAATATAAGCCTTATTTAAAATAATTACTATATTTTATTTCAGTGTTCTTCGATCATAAAATGGTGCTGTGCTGCATTCGATATTGCAATCGACCTGAGGGGAGGGCAGAGAAATTTTCCCCAAAATAGAGTAAATTTCCCAAAACGAAGATTATTTCCCGAATATTGAATAAGATTTCCCGAAAATTTAACGAGATTTCTCGATTATCAACAACGTTTGATGGAATCTTAATTTACCAGTGTGATTTTCCCACTTGAAACCGGGAATTATTTAGGTAAACCCCCTTCCGAGAGGTGACTCCTCCTAGGGTACCCGCAAAATTATATATTCATTGTTTGGTTATAACTTCGGCCCTCTAGACAAAATTCTTGCACCCGTACCAATGTAGTCCTGGCTGCACCACTGCCGGGTACCCAATGCACCCTTGCATTCGCACCTCAGACACCTTCATTGGTTGCCCATCCACCAGAGAATCGATCATCAAGATCATACTGCATGTGTAAAACTGCATTCTAAAAAAAAAAGCGCCTTCATACCTTCAAGATTTACCGCATATTTATGAGCCTGGACGAGTTGGTCTAAGATACAACAAGGATGTCACTCGCCTTGTGGTGCCAAGAACTAATCGTGTCAGTGGGGACTGCGCCTTTTCTGTCCTAGGACCACGTTTGTGGAATAATCTACCTATTGCGATCCGTCAGGCTCAAACTGTTTATACTTTTAAGAAGGCCCTTAGGACTCATCTTTTTCCTACTGATTAAGTTTTATGCTGTCTATAATATTTCATTTCTTGTTTTATTTATCTAGTTTTTTTTATTTTTACCAATTCTTTTATGCTTGCATATTGTCCTGCAATTTTTTTTGTTTTGTTTTGATATTGTATATTAAGAGTTTGTCTATGTATTATCAATTTCATTGTAAAGCTTTTCGATCCATGGGAGAGGCACTATATTAATACTACCACTAATAATAATAATGATAATAACAACAACAACAAGAACAATAATAATGATAATAATGATAACAACAACAATGATAATAATAAGCCTCTGACTCGGGATGCCAGATGACAGTTATTAATTGTACCCTTCATTTCATTCTCACTTTTTTTACTTCACAGCAGGCTTCACAGAAGTAGATTTTTTTCTAAACGATTATTACCTGTTACAGTGCTTTCAAATTCGCCGATTAGCTGTTCCATGACATTTTAAAACAGTAGGTCTATTGTCTGCAATGAGGTGGAAAGGGCGGGTAAACCACACGGACCCATAACAATTTGAGACCACTGAGCAATTACATTGTGATATGATTGATATCGGGCCCGAGTGCAAATTTCCACACGGACTCCTGAAATCGAGTTATGCCGCTGTATGGCGGCACACTAATGAAATTTAGTGGCGTTTAGTAGGACAGTCCGGGAGCAACCCGAAAATTGGGTACTTTGAAATACCTAAATAATTAGGTATTTTATATATTACGTCATCGCATAAGCCTACACAATTGACTAGCCCTCATTAAACGTATGGGGTCTCTTATTTTCTGCTCCGGATTGTCCAAAATTTCACTGGATATCCTGAAAATTTGCAGACGGATAGTAAATAGATGTTCAAAACTTTTTGCTGCTGCTTTTTGAAATTCATTGTCGCCTTTTTGAGAAAATCAACAAAAAAGATTGCTCATAATCTGTTTTATTTATGTTGTTTTTTATTCTATGAGCAATCACATTACCTCTGCTTGCAAAGCTGCCTACATTTCCATTCATAATATAAGTCGCATTCGCAGTTGTTTAAACTAAGAGACTGCTAAAATATTAGTACATGCCTTTATTACGTCAAAGATAGATATCGGAAATTCCTTGTTGTATGGCATCACAAAAACACAGCTGAGTCGGCTTCAAAGAATTCAGAATATTGCGGCAAGACTAATAACCTTCACTAAGCCCTCTGCTCATATTACACCAGTTTTGTGTAAACTTCACTGGTTACCAGATTAATAGCGTATTGTATTCAAAGTAACCTTGTTGTTTACAAAATTTTACATGGCTCTGCGCCATCTAACCTGCGTGAACTCGTTGACCTGTATGTTCCAGCACGTGAGAACTTGCGTTCATTGTCTTCGGGTTCTGCTTCAGGAAAGAGTCACGAGAAACCAGTGCAGATCAAGATTATTTAATGTCGCAGCGGCCAAAGTGTGGAATGGTCTCCCACAAACTAGTTAAGATCCGCTAGTTACCTGGACAGTTTTAAAACTGGTTTAAAAACATTCCTTTTCAAAAAACTTTCTTGTTAATGTTGTACTGTTGTATGTTTATTCCAGCCTGCGATGAGTTTGATTTGTTTAACTGGCTTGTTTTTTTGCAAAGCGCCATGAGCGCCTCTTGGTGGATACCGGCGCTTTATCAAGTATACATTATTATTGTTATTATCATTATTATCACACTTACCATTCCAAGATATGGGAGAAAATGACTTAAAGTGATCACTAGTTCTGTGGCATTTGACAACAGACAGTGTACCAAGGTATCATGGTACAACACAGGGTTGGTACAGATCTTGCCCTCTTGGAGCTTAAAGTGGTACTAAATTGTCCAAATTACCATATAATTACCCCCTAAAATCGCATATTGGACCTTCAACCCGGTCTAACCACCAAAACAACTCTGAAATTTTTGGATATATCTTACGTACTATATATGACACCACCCACGCTCAAATCGCTCTTACCATTTAAAAACTATAGGAAATGGTTCAAAGGAGTCACTATAATTCTGTGACTTTTAAACTGTTGACCCCAGAGTTTATGGGACACAAGTTCATGTACCACAGTATCATGATGCATACATAGGATATAGATGTTGTACTTTCGGAATTTAAAGTGGCACAAAAATGTACAATTTAGTACATAATTACCGCCTAAAATTACATATTTAATCTTTGACCTTTGACCCTAATCACTGAAAAATCTTCTGCATTTTTTTTTACATTTATCGCACCCTACTGCATGACACCATTCATGCTCACGTTACACTTACCAAATGGTGGAAAATGGTCAATAGCTCCGTGAGCTTTTAACCACAGAGTCTACGGGACACAAATTCATGTACCAAGGTATCATGGTACAGCATATAGGTCTTGTACTTTTTGAGTTTAAAGTGCCGCAAAATTTTGCCTGAAAAGCACTTATTTGACATTTTACCTCCAATTATTTTTTAATTTTTGTTGTTAGAATGTTAAACCTTACCCACCTATGCAATTTGTAAAGATATTAGGTAATTCCTTCAAAAGATACAGCCATGCATCACCAAAAACTTGTTTCATTTGACCTGTGACCTATGACCTTTGTACCCCATAGCCTTGCAGACAATTGTTCCGGGTCAGGGGTACCCGTCCACCAGTTTTGGTTCATGTGTGTACAGTTTTTGAATAATAAGCGACACACAATTAGTTGCTGCACGCGCGCGCACACACACCCCTGCCCCCACACACGGACAGACACAAAAATCACCAAAATTTGTCCCGTTCCAAAAACTTATAACCCTAGCTAATATGAGGTCATCATATGAGACCCCCGAACCTCTAATATCAAGGGAGTGGCCATGTTGTGTTGGGTTGTTTGCTTATACAGTAAAGTGACTACAATTTTGGAGGTCGGAGTCGACGTAACTGTGTACGAGCAAAGATCTTCTCTTTGATTGCAGGGCCCGGGAAACAAAAAAGCATTGTCACGTCGCCGTGCACCACAACATTCCCGGGTGTCCAACCTCCAGAATCTCTAATCCCCGTGATGAGATAAAAAATAATGCCTGACTACATTTGCTGTTTACATATTACTGCGAACAGCTGATTAAGTTCCCTAGGTTCGCAATTGATGAATCTGTATCTGACACTTGAATCAGGGCTGTCAGACTGCCAGTGCTTTAAAAGCTTCACGACCAAACCATCGCATGACTTACGGCCAAATGTGTTTGAGTACGCCCAAATGTGTTTAAGTACGGCCAAATTTCGGCCCAAATCAGGCATGAAAATAAGACGTTGAAATAGATATTATGGCTTACAGCCAAATTGGCCAAATAATGTATTTGAGAAACGGCCAAATTTCGGCCCAAGTCATGCATGAAAATAACACGTTAAAATATATGTTTTACTGCGCCATATTTTGTCTTATTCGTGTTTTTTTTCTTCTTTTTTTCGGGTCTGTAAATTATAAATTATAAATACATGCTAACTTTTTTTTTAAACGAAAGACTAAACGCCGATCATGTGGCCCGGCCCATTATCTGATGTCAAAAATATAATTACGTCACTGCGAAAACTTAAGTAAATTGTCCTATTCGTCCCTAATAATGAGGTATGCATAACGAACGTTGATTTAAGGAGGGGGAGGGGATATCAGTTTGGGCTATTATGATAATAAAACAAGACATAGATAGAATAAAACCTGTTTTTTTTTTTTTTTTCTTTCTTGGCTACTAGGGGGTGGGGACTGGGATGGGAAGTCTGTTCTGTGAATTATTAAACTCCTTTATTGTTGGATCGTAAGTCACAAATACAAGCTTTTCAAATAAAAAAGTAACTTATAACATAACCGATACTGATTTTTACTGAACAATACTGATGTATCCTGCATGCATTTTCTAAAGTAGGCCTTATTGCAATAATCATCCTATAAAGAAGGGTTATCTCTTATTTTTCCTGAAGTTCATGTGTGCCGACATTTTTTTATGTTAATTAAGTGTAAGATAATTGAACGTCTTTGATGATAACAGAACGAAAACCATTTATTTCTTTGTATATTTTTTCAAAAAAATACCAATTTCATGGTGAATACCATTGGTTAATTTCCGACAATCTTAATAGGCTGCAGTACAGAAGTAACGCCAACCAATGAGTAATGCAGTCACCAATGTTGAATGAGTGGAAAAGTCTCTTTGCGCTTTTCTTAGTAAACATCTTTTTAATGGAAACACCAAATTTGTGTTCCGTTTTTGACCTTACTTGCAACTGACGGCCAATATCAATTGAAATTTGGCCAAATTGAGACTTTACGGCCAAAGTTACAAATTCACGCCAGGCAGGGGGAAAATCTATATTGCCAAATTTCAAGATTTCGCCGTAAAAAGGGCCAAATGGCAGCCCAGACAAGAATAACAAACAATTTACTGTATGTAACGCATAGGACAAAACTTGTAGTCTGCGTTCTGTGGCAGCATGTGGCTGCATAAGTATAAGTCAGATAAGATATGAAATTCTGACTGTCAGACTGTGTATGTACTGTATCCGTATGCATCGGCTGTACAGTATTGCAAGTGTGTCTGTGTGTAAGGCATATATAGTATTCTGAGTGTGAGATGATTATCTCCCTAAAGTTAAATAGGCTATAGTTAGACTTGAATGTAAACAAAAGCAGAAGTCGGAGAACGGCGAAGTCCAAGCCAAAATAATTTGACAGAGGAAGAAGCTCAATAAGGTGACAAAAAGCAGATTTTGGATGTGTCCTTTTGTAAGCTTGACTCTTTAAAACATTTTTTTGACGTTAACGTAAATAGGCCTACTGTAACTGCAAATAACGGTAAGCCTGCTCTGATATTACTGTGTTGTGTGTATGTATACCAGTATGTAGTGTAGAGCATACCGAGTCAACAGGTGTTATGTCACAAATCAAAAATCCTTGGAAGGCTGCTGTACTTGGTTTCAAGACTCAAGGTTTATTTGGCTGCCTGTTAGTTTTGGAGTAACTTTAGAATACCCAGCCGATTTCTTGAAGTGGAGGTCGGAGTACACGGTCAAACACAGAATTTATCAAATTGTTGAAGGTCTTAACGGTTTCCCCTGATATCGGAGTGTGTGGAGAAACAAGATTTAAATTTATAGTAGTGTACTACTACTAGGCTATATTTTTCTCTACCTGGATGTGCGAGTGCCAGGCAGGAAAGTTTGCCTTGAGCGTGCAAGATCTGGCCCGCGCAGCTTGCTCCGTTGTTTGGCAACTGGCCCACGCACAACTTGCTGACCGTAGATATAGCTGCGCATGTGAAGCAAATTAGCCAAACTAAACAAAACTAGTACTAACGCAAAGCCTGCATGGTTATGCAAGACCGGACGAACATTCAATCGCGCATATTTCTGTGAAATTTAGACATCCTGGGCTGAGCATGTGCTAGAAATGATGGGTCACATGCTTATGCAAGCTGAAAACATTCCAGTCTGGTGAGAATGCGCAGTGAAACACAGAACATCTTAAATTTATTGTAGGCCCTAGGTCTAACTTTTAATAGTACAAATAGGCCTAACTTAGTGTTTTAATTCTCATGAGATCTCATGAGAAATTGGGCCATCCTGAGAAATTTTTGATAAGGGTTCACATGGATGTCGAAGTATACAGAAAAGTATGCAGGTACTTAAAATTTAGTGGGTATTAAAAGTATGCCTACCTAGTTTTTTTCCAAATGGTTAATCAGAAAGCAGGTAGATAACATCGGGCCGTATAAGTTCTAATTGAGGTGGGGGACTGTCCCCATCCTCTGGGTATTACAGCCCTGGAAAACATGAGTGGACTGCTCATTTCTAGAATAGTTTCCTTCATCAGTTTCACTCCACAAAGTTTGCTGATTTTAGGTACAGTTTAGGAAGTTGCCTGTTGAAAAATAGAAACGCGTGCTATTTAATAAGCAAAAGTCAATGGGATTTAACATGTGCTCAAAAGTAGGCGCCCTAAAAATTTAGGGCACGTTATATTTCTGTATAATAATAAACACCAACATTCATGAAAATTTGTACACTCTTACTTCAATATATTTTCTACAATCTCACATGTCTATCAAAATATAATTTGCTTGAGATCATGTCAAAAATTGGTAAAGAAAAGGGGGAATTCCCCCTCTCATAAGATCGCTTTTCCCCCTTACCCCCAGAAAATTTGGTAAAGTGACATATTTTGTGACCTCACAGGGGAATCAGACAAAATTGTTGTCTGATTTAATGGCCATTTCCCCCTGTGAGGTCACACTGCCCTTCTCTTGCCTCAAGCATCAAAATCCAGGCATCCCCACTGATGCCTGAGTTTGGAAAGTCCCATGGTCCAATTTAATATGGCTACAGTATGTTATTTTTTCCTTTGGATTTTAAAAGGAAATAACTACAACGGCCATCTTCGATGTGAAATGGCTATGTTGCTGCACTAGGGCCAGCTTTCAAGTGATTGTATCATGTCATGTGTAATATTACTATATTTCAGGGCCGGCTACTAAGTTCAAGGCCATACTGTATACCGTGCTGTTAACGCGGATACCATGGAGATTAGAAATACAATATATTCCAACGTTTACAATTTTACAAAATTTTTACAAAATTTTTACACTATCACCGACCGTGCATCGACAATCCAATTAATTACCACCGCGGATGTGACTACTTAGTATTTTAAATAAATTTAAGTAGTATATCAAAAAAAATTCTCGAGACTAGATTCACTCTTTAAATTGAATACAGTTTGGTATAATACTTAATCATACTTTACAAAGTTCTGCAGTATAATATATATTTGATTAACTTCCGGTCACATAGCTATATGGTGCAACACAGCAACTTAGCCCAGCCATGGCGTTAACTGTCAATATTTCAGGATATTCTGCAGTTATGCCATTAAAGGTAAAGAAATAAAACTATGGGGTTCAGTGCGGTTTTGGGTTCTGTCGAGAATTGATGTAAATTTAGCCCAAATTTAGCTAAATTGTAGTTGTGAATTCCAAAGGGATGCATTTGGGGTATTAATCATGAGTGAGTATTAGAGGGGGTTGGAGCAGCTTGGAGGGAGTATTTTTAAATGGGGAAGGGGTATTTTCAGATGGGGGGGGTATTTTCAGATGTGGAGGGGGTATTTTCAGATGGGGAGGGGTATTTTCAGATGGGGAGGGGTATTTTCAAATGGGGAGGGGTATTTTCAGATGGGGAGGGGTATTTTCAGATGGGGAGGGGGTATTTTCAGATGGGGAGGGGGTATTTCAGATGGGGAGGGGGTATTTTAGATGGGGGGGGGTATTTTCAGATGGAAAGGAGGTATTTTCAGATAATGAGGGGTATTTTTAGATGGGGAGGGGTATTTTCAGATGGGGAGGGGGTATTTTCAGATGGGGAGGGGTTTAAGATAGGGGTGATGACTGGGCGAACTTGTCCTTCCCACTTCTCTCCAAGATAGAATGTCAAGTCCGTCCAAATTTGAGGAGAAAATGTAGAAAGAGAGGGGGGCGGGGAGGGGTAATTGAAGTTATTGCATTGTTCATGCTCTTTTTTTTAACACAGCACCCTTACAGTATTTGAACACTGAAATGCTGGTGTGGCTCCATGCTTTGACAAAATCTTTTGTCTGGCTGCCCAAGACAACCAAAAACTCTGCCCTATGGACAGCTTATTTTTCAAACAGGAAATGTATTAAGCATATACAAAGGACAATGTTATTGACAACCATTAATGTAGGTAATACCTGGTCGGCAGGTTGAGTTGTCAATTTCTACCAATAGCGGCACCATGAAGGGGGGAGGGGGGAGGAGGGACTGGGGGAACAAGACCTTAGTACTGCTTATGGATATTGGGACATCTAAGGACACTTTTCAATCAGTTTACTTTCGTATACTGTATATGTTATTGAAGTTATTGCATTGTTCTGCTGTTTCAAGTCTTTACTAAATCTGGGCATCTTTGATTTTTTTTGTGGTGGTGGTGTTAGGTTGGGCTTTCTATGGGGTGACTAACCCTTCTTAGCCTGTCATCTTGTTATATTATGTTATGTATGACAAATCGTTTTGAACCATTTGAACCCTCCCCCACCCCCCACCCCCTCCCACTTAGTGATGCCTGGTGCCACCACTGATCCCTATGTGGCTCTCAAAAATGTTCAGGGGCCTTTCCCCCAGTTCTTATTGCCTGGCACTGCCTTTTCCCCAACCCTCTCCATTGTCCCATTTTTTGCTCACCAAAAAGAATTGTGGTAACGGTAAATACCGTCTTGTCTGTCAAGAGTACATTGGCTGCCACTTTGAATGGTATTTTTCACTGATAACTTATCTTCAATATATAAGTGACTTGTTTACTTTTTTTCTTGCATAATCCATAACTAAAAAGGTCATGTACCTGTCCTTTATATTTCACTTTTTGTAATTGAAAAATTTCAATAGGTAAATTACATCACTGTAAATAACTTATTGATTCCACAGTGCCAAGTTCAGACAGCTTGTTTGCAGAGGTAATGAGTAAAGTCTGATTTCGTTTCGGTGTTGTATTGAAATCTTATGTTGATTTATAATTATAACTAAAGGATTAGTTCAGAGGCCAAACAAGTTCATCTTATATAATAGACTAGCATGGCCACAGGGAAGTCCAGACCAACACTTTTTCAAAGATTTTTTCAAAAATTGGGCTGAAAGTTCTGTTTTATTTGTGTAAAAATGATGATGGGGATGGAAAGTGTACTGCAGAAGGTTGGCGCCCTCATAATCGCTTTCTCAACAATTGTAAATTAAAACAATATATAATTTCAATATTTTTTCTGCAAAATTTCCTTAGGTAGTACATAATAGTTTTTTTACTAGATTATGTTTGACTACTTTCCTGACCTACCATATACAATGTGTTTCAAGTCACAAAATCAAAGGAAAATATAGGCCTATGTTAAAATATATAAAGAATTCAATCAATGGAGAACATGAGGATGTGACATCACAAAGAGTCAGATTTAGTCATTTGTACACAAATGAAACAGAATTTTAACCTTGAATATCTCCTGAATGGAATAAGATATTGGAGTGTTTTTTTGGTTCTGATGCGATAGCATAAGGAACTTATGTAGTCATGCTGGCATGAGTATGATGTATGTGTTTGTCTATGTGTGTATGTACATGTATGTATGTATGTATGGGTGTATGTATGTATATATGTGTGTCTGACAGAAGCCTGTAAGCACGATATCTCAAGAACCATGTAGTGGATTCATGTCATACTTGGTATATGGATGTGTTGTGGTCTGTAGATGATCCCTAATGTTTTTGTTGCTGATGTCATGAGTATTTAATAGAAAGCTGTGCTGAATGTAAAATTCTGTTAAGAAGCTTGTAAACACAATATCTCAAGAATTGTGCAGTGGATTTATATTTATATCATATGTACATGTAATATATGCATGTGCTGTTTGTAGATGAGCCCTATTGATTTTGGTGCTGATGTCATGAATTTGTTTTAGTAGGCGAGGCTAAATGTAAAATTCGGTTAACAAGCTTGTAAACACGATATCTCAAGAACAGTGAGGTGAATTTATGTCATACTTGGCATATGGATGTGTTGTGGTCTGTAGACGATCCTATTGTTTTGATGCTGATATAAATATTAATTAGTAGGTGGGCTAAATATGAAATTCTGTTAACAAGCTTGTAAACACGATGTTTTAAGATTCGTGAGGTATATTTATATCATATGTACATGTAATATATGCATGTGCTGTTTGTAGATGAGCCCTATTGATTTTGGTGCTGATGTCATGAATTTGTTTTAGTAGGCGAGGCTAAATGTAAAATTCGGTTAACTAGCTTGTAAACACGATATCTCAAGAACAGTGAGGTGAATTTATGTCATACTTGGCATATGGATGTGTTGTGGTCTGTAGTTGATCCCTATTGTTTTTGGGGCTGATGTCATGATTATTAATTAGTAGGCGGGGCTAGATGCAAAATTCTGTTAATAAGCTTTTAAACACAATATCTTAAGAACAGTGAGGTGGATTTATATCATACTTGGTAGTTGGATGTGTTGTGGTCTGCAGATGGTCCCTATTGTTTCTGGTGCTGATGTCGTAAATATTCATGAGAAGGCGGGACTAACTGTGAAATTCTGTTTATGCTCATATTTCCACAAACCCAGATCAGATTTAAATCAAACTTGAAATAATGTTGTTGATAAAGCAAGGATGATATCCAGCGGTGTCGGAACCACTGAGGCAACGGGGGTAGTATGTACTCTTTGAAAGTTAAGTGAAAAGGAGGTGCCCTTTTGAAAGTGGAGGGTGCACTGGGGCAGGAGATGCCCTTTTGAAAGTAACATGAAATTATTCTAGGTCATTCTTGAAGCTTGAATACAAATAGAAATCCACTCACTCACAAATCCTACATAGTACATGCAAAATGTACATACATAGTATTTATTTTACAAAATTAAGGCACGATCAATTACCAGGGGATCTGACACTGAGGGCCGTGCATGATGTGAGGGGGCATTCCCAATAGTTTTCAAGGCCTAGGCCTTTAAACCTATTCACTCAATGGGCAATTGTCAACATTGGTCCTGGCTCCCTAATTTCAAACCCATAAATAGGGTGGGTGGGTGGGGGAAAATCACGCTAAGATACACATAATGACCACACAAAAAGTATGTATTTGGAAAAAGTGGGGATGGGGAAAGTCCCCCACCGCCCACCCCCAATCCCGCCATGCTCAAACCATATATGTAGGAACCGGCGGCCAGGGGCACATGCCCCCACTTTTTCGAAAACTGACAAAAGAGCCCTTTTAAAAAAAATGAAAAGCACCCTTCAATTACTGTCAAGAAAGTGCCCTCACTTGATTTTCTGTCCCCCTTGCCCAGAGTTCCTTCTGACACCTCTGATGATACCTGTAGGATCCCATAGAATGTCAAATTGTTGACCTTATTATTATTCATGTCATGCGGAGCCAAATACAATATTTCATCGGTTGTTGTGATTGTGGCTTATACATGTAGCTTAATGCAAAAACCTTGACTCTTAAACAAGCAACAAAATATACACAAATTACAGTACATGTTCCACTATGATAAATAAACTAAACATGTAAGAAGACAACATTTAAAGATATACGATAAAAAAAAAAAATACTTTTGATTCAAAGTTAGCATCGCAACCACATGATATTTTTCCCTGTGGTTCACCATTTTGTTTCTTTTAAAATTCACTTTCATATAAGATGAGTTATGACCACTGAGCTGAACCTTTGAAAACTTGTTTTGTATGAAAACACAAATTTATCATTGCTCATTGACTTTCATGTACTGTAAACTAAGCTAAAAATGTTTACTCAAACTTTGTCATGTGAAGTTCAGAGATTATAAGATACAGCAAGTGCCTATATTAATATAGGTTAAAGCAGGAAAGTTCATTCTATGTAGTTATAATTCTTTGTAGCAGCATATTAATTCGCAAAGATCACGGATATTTTGGAATTTGTATGGCAACATTTTAAAACATGGCAAATTTACTCACTGATATTTTACTTTTGTAATATTTAAAAGCATGTTTGAACAATGGATTTGTATTTTCTTAAGAACTACTTCTGAGAGCATTAATTATGAAGTGTGAATTTTTTTCTGTATATATATATATATATATATATATATATATATATGTATATATATATATATATATATATATATATATATATATATATATATATATATATATATATATATATATATATATATATATATATATATATATATATATATATTTTTTCATTCATTCCAGTTGGATGAGATGTAAAACACTTCTTGATGTCTTCCTGGTTTTGTACGCAGGACGATAAAAGTAACATGGAGTCGGTAACCAAAACAGGTAAAGTAAAGTCTTCAGCTACGTTACAATCATTCATTCAGGCCCATTCATACTAATATGGATTATTAATTACTACAGGATGATCCCTACTCAATTCAAAATTGGTCTGATCTTTGGCTATTGAGATTTCACCCTAAGAAGTGCCAGGTTCTCTCTATCAACTCAAGTTACCAGTTTCCCTATCACATGGTGGATGATAGTAGTAATTCAATTCAGTTCTTATCTCATATTTGCGATGCTAAAGATCCAGGTGCATTGGTTGACTCTCGGCTCTGTTTTGATGGTCACATCAATTCCAAAGTCAAGAAAGCCAACAACATTCTTAGCCTAATCTGATGCACTTATACTGATAAAAATAATCTGATCATCCTTTTTAAATCACTTCAGACCACACCTTGAGTTTGCTAATACCAACTGGCATCCTTTCAAAAAGAAGCACTTGCAATAGAGAAAGAATTGTACAACGACATGCAACTAAGTTTGTTCCTGTATTAAAGAATCTCTTCTACCAAGACCTGACCGAGCCCCACCCACTTAGACCCCTCCACCCTGCCAAGTCCCCACCCAACCAGCCCTCCATCCTACCAAGGCCCAAGCACACCAAGCGCCCACCCCACCAATCCCTCACCCCACCAAACTCCCAATCCCACCATACCTCTGAAAGAAATTTGTTTGACTGACGATTCTTAACTTTCACCAAAAAAAATTTCAAAATCTTGCATCTAAATTTTCAGATTTTTTATGAGGTATGATCCTAATTTTTTTTTTGAAATAAATTAAAAGTTTCTTACACTTTTTATTTCAGTGGGTAGTGTGTTCCGTTTCATTTCCACAAAAAAAACCTGATTACCATATGTTTTTCTCTTGAGTTTTAGAAACATGATGAATAATATAAGACCTTAAGACATACTTGCTCTTTCCTTTTCAAATAGGACTCTAAGATGGTGTGAGCCATTAAACCCATTTGTAGCTCATACACATTACATATACAATACTCAAAATTCTTGAATTAATTCGAAGCCAGTGGAGTTGTTTGAGACACACTGTTACACTATCATGTTTACTACGGCTAAAAATAGCTAAGATTAACAGTTTTTCACTGGTTGTGGTCTGGCTTTGTGTAAGACCTCGTAAAAATATTACCTTATCACTCTAGCTTATCAAAGGACTATGGACATCTATACTGTAGCAGATTTTAGATGTGTGAAAGAGCATGGAATTCTGAGTAGAATAATTTTTGAAATTTGTAAAATGCTTATTTAGTTTTCAAGTTATGACTAAACAAATTTTCATGATTTGTAATGTCCAGAATTTGTGATATACTAAGAGGAACACATTTCAAAATCTTTATTTAATTCTTTAAATTCTGTAGCAGTTCTTCAAATTCAACTACCTGTGAATTTCAGAATGTCTTTTCTAGATGCATGATGATTCAAGGTGTGACAAAGTTCCATCAAATTTTGCCTGAAGTCCAATTCTATATTTCAGACAACATTGACAGAGGAATAAAAAAAACAAAAGGTTTTTACAAAAGGTACTGAAGGATTCTTTCCTCATTGATGTCACACATTATTGTGCAATAACAGCTAAAAATTAAAAATGCTTTAAATTTGGCAATTTCTATCCAATTTTAATGGAATATATTGTTGTTTCAATCGTTTAGATCATATTATATTCTGCCCTTCTCTGCCCCACTTGCAACATCAAGCATATTTTCTTAACCTATACCAGCACTCCAGATCTCTTCTTTCCTCACTCTCTTCAATCTCGAACCTATTCGAGAATGATTCTTTCTCAACATCATCAACTTCCTCCGCAACAACAACCTCTTCTACCACATATAATCTTCTCCCCTTCTACACCTAACCTTACACACCCCTTTCTAAATTTTTACCTAACTTTTTCTCCCACATTCAGCTTTTCCCCTTTATCACCCTTACAAACCTTCCATCTCCTCACTATCCTTACTCTTACACCATTATTTATTAACACCTTCTTGGCACATTTAACTCTAACTGTCGCGGTGCCGTTAAACATCAACAGAGATTATATTTTAAATCAACTAAACCCACGTTGCCTGTAGGTATCCATAGTCCTTTAATTCTATCATATGAAATAAGGATTATGTCAGCTTTATCTCCTCTTTAAGTAACTTATTAAAAATCTTTAAACGAGGCAAATTAAACATTGCAACTTCTGTACTATACAGTTAAACACACTTTAATGTATTGCCAATATGGTATTTATATTACATTAAATGTGGTATTTCACCTCCAAAACAGGAAATTTGTAGCACACTGAATGGAATGGTCATTGGCCATAACAAACAGGCATTTATCATGATTCCCAGGCCAGTGATATTTACCTGGGGGGTGCAGGAGGGAAGCGTCTCTATAGAGATAAGTTGCAGGTTTAAAAATTCCTTATTCGGCTGTTAATTTCACACTGCTGGTACAATGTTTTTAATCAAAAGGAACTGCTTTCATGCCGCAGGTATCAAATTTAGATAAAAAGGAACTATTTTCATATTGCAGACCATCAAATATAACTTCTTTCATACTGCGAGTATTGGTCAAATTCATATAATATGATACCGCAGGTATCAAATAATAAAGCAGGGGGGGGGAGGGCACTTCATACTAAAAGTGGTATGGGTGTGCTGCCCACCAACTGAAAAACATACCCGCAGTATGACAGATTTTTTGGTAACTGCAGTATGAAATTATATAATTTTGATACCTGCAGTATGAAAGAAGTCAATTTTAATACCTGCTATACCAGTATTCAATGAAAATACTGTGAAAATGGACCAGCAGTACAAAATTAAAACCTCATTTTTTGGGACCTACACCATGAAAATGATAAAAAAAGAAGTTGCTCAGGTGGAACATATATATATATATACATATCTGTACCTCACATATGGAAGTGTTCCCCCTCCTGATAACAAAGTTGTACTTTATACTGCAGGTTCTATCAAAACTGTCATACTGGGCTGCACACTCCTACCACTTTTGTATGGAACTGCCCCCCTCCCCGGATGATATTTTACTATTATTAGAAATAATTAAATAATTCTCAAATTTGGGCCTTTCAAGAGTTTTTGATGCTCTAACTTCAGATTGTTTAAAACCACTTCATCAGTTTTTCAAAATTAAAACAGGATCAATTATAGTACAGTATATTTATTTCGACTATTTGTAGATGAATGAAAAGGGAAATAAAAGTTTTTTAAGGATATATACTTTAAGTCCTTCCCTGAACTAACAATTGGTTAAAAGAATAGTTTCATTTTCATATATTTTTTAGAGGACTAGTAAAGAAACAAATTAGTTGAAAAACATGTTTATCTTATTCTGTTGAGGAGATGAGTGAGTTGAAAAGTGACTGTTTTACAGTAGGTAAAGGATATTAATACTCATCATGTTCTCTTTCTCCTCAGGACCATATTTGGCATGGAGCTTGCACCGTGGTCTGTTCCACTGGAGAGGAGACTACAGACCATTGCCGTTTTCCACTACTGGTTCTGCTTTCTTCTTGGAGCTATTAGCAGTATGATTCTGATGACATATTTCTTTTTAAATGGGTAAGTTTAATTTTCTACTTTGGGCCATGGCATAAGTAGGAAATTTGGAGACAGGGATTTCAGGGATTGGAATCGGGGATTGTCACCACCAATGGAATTCATCTCAATGTTCACATTATTAGAAAATTCACCCTCAAAAATAATTGATGGGGGAAATTCCTGCAAAAATAAAAGAGTTGCCCGGAAAATACCAAATTTGGTTGTAAAATGCCAACTTTGTAAGGTTTTGACTGTTTACCCATTATCGAGTACACAATAAAAACATTCTTTACCATTTACGAAATTACTATATCATTTATACTGAAAAATCACCCAGAAAGTGCCCCTATCAGTTTCTTAACAATACTTAGCATTCAAAATCAATATTCATTTCAATAAATGATCTTACAATTCAAACTTGACGATTTTATTGATCAACCAAGGATTTAATCCTTTTTAATGCAAGAGTTAACCCTTGCTCTACCAGAGCATTTGAGATTTAAAGTGTTATTTTAGGGAACTTTTTGGAAAAAGGGGGCTTTTTTACAAAAAATTACTGTAATAAGTTTATGTTATATGAAAGCTAAGACTTTGAACTTTACGTTAGTTTGCATAATTCTCTAGTCAAATATGCAAATTTATGCAAATGAGGTCATTAATTCAGATTATTAGATGTCCTAAAACTGTTATCTTTGTGATATTCTGCTTTTTTTGTGGCTAATTAGAAAAAATTATTGATAGAATTTATGAATTGTTAAAAGAAGGACTTTTCATTTGATAGTACTCTTGATTTTTTTAAGAGCAAGAAAAAAATTCATACATCAATTTTCAATTTTTTGACCTTTTTGACCTTATTATATATAAAAAGAAAATATCTAAATTTATTTTCTAAGCAATTTTTGTAAATTTTTCAAACATATGCATGTCTTGGGACATTTTAAACAAAAGATAAATTTTTGAATGTTTGGACAAAATTTGCCGGAAAAAAGTAAGTATAGAACCCCCCCAAAAAATACAATTTTTATGAAAGATCTTTCTGAGATCTTTGCAATGAAACTATTTGCACCCCTATAGGAATTTGGTAAGGTCCCAATTTTATTTTTGGAAATAGGTAGTTTCAAAACGGCGATATTATTGCCAAAGGGTAGAGTAAGGGTTAAATTCGCCCAAATCTTTTGCTTTGATTTGCCGAATTTAGAGCTAGTTGATGTAGGCCTAGGCCTGGTTAACAATACAGGCTTAAATCTAAATTAGATTAACAACCATTTTACAAACTGTCAAATGGACCCAGAAAAACATGGACATAAAAGCATTGATCACCACAAATAAATGCAGAGATTACCTGATGAGTCAAATAAATTGTGCAAAAAAGGCAAAAGATTGCGAAATAAACAAACAAAAATGTTTTGAAGTTACTGAAATTTCAACGGCACGGCGATATGTTTTGAAAACATCAAAATGCTTGCAAGACACAGCAATTTACTTGATAATTATTCATTTCTGCATCGTTTTAAAGCATGTTAAAACCATGGATCATTATTTTCGACAACTTTTTTCAGCGTTACAGGTAATTTAAAGACTTAATATAGCCCCCTACTCAAGTTTTGTGACATTCCCTACTTATTTTTGGTGAGCATGCGAAGCATTATGTGAACCTACAGTATGTTATGGCAATTTCGTCCAGCCAGCCGTCCAGCCATCCACAGTTTTGCCTGAGACTTCCTCAGAAATGGTAAAGCTTGTTGAGAATTCCTCAGAAAATATTAAAGTTTCTTCAGAGTTCCTCAAAAAAGTTAAAAGTTTCTTCAGATATCCTAATGGAAGGCTGGAATTTCCTTACTAAATTTAAAGATTTTCAAAGATTCTTAAGACAGGTTGAAGACTAGTTCGTTAAAAAGTCTACAAAATATTTGATATTTCCTTCGGAGATATCTGTAAGATGATATAATTTCCCAAAATTCTTCAGAGATCCTCAAGGTCTCTCATAACACTGAAGGTTTAAAACCCTTAAACTTCTTCAAAATATTTGTGCACCAATGGCTGTATCAGGCATGATTATGAATCTCTGCCTTTATTATTGTGTTTATTTGCATAAAGTTGCTACAGTGTATGAACTGACCAGACTTGTTTTACTTAGTATGCTTAGTCAGGGAGTGTGACAGGATGTGAATGCATATGGACATAGGGAGGGATGGCATGCGGGACATATGATATAATATATACCATGTGGTATACACCAAGGGCTATATCAGGCATAATTATTTGACTCCACCTTTTTTTCTTCTTCTTATCCTGCCACTCATTTGCATATAAGTTATTATATGAACTGACACTTTCATACATAGTATGCTCAATCAGGGACTGTGATAGCTAGGATGAGACTTCTTATGGAGCATATGGGATGTCATGTGGTACATGGGGTGGAATGCCATGTTAGACATGAGGTGGGATGCCATGTGGGACATGGGGTAGGATGCCATGTGGAACAGGGTGGAATTTCATGTAGGAAATGTGGTGGAATGCCATGCAGGACAAAGCGTGGAATTAATGCCATGGGATGGAATGTGGGACATGGGGTCTGACCCCATTTTAACAAATCATTTGCATATAAGTTGTTATATGAACTGACATTCAGTATGCTTAATCAGGGACTGTGATAGCCAGGATGAGACTTCTAATGGAGCCTATGGGATGTCATGTGGGACATGGGGTGGGATGCCATGTGTGACAGGTTAGGATGCCATGTGTGACATAGGGAGGAGGCTATGTGGGACATAGGGTAGGAGACCATGGGGACATGGGATGTGATGCCATGTGGGACAAAGTAGGATGTCATTGGGACATTGGGAGGGATACTATGTGGAACATATGGTGGGATGCAATGTGGGACATAGGGAGAATGGGGTGGGATGCCATGTTGACAGGTTAGGATGCCATGTGACATAGGGTAGGAGGCTATGTGGGACATAGGGTAGGAGACCATGGGGACATGGGCTGTGATGCCATGTGGGACAAAGTAGGATGTCATTGGGACATTGGGAGGGATACTATGTGGAACATATGGTGGGATGCCATGTGGGACATAGGGAGGAATGTCATGTGGTACATATGGTTGGATTAATGTGGGACATACATGTAGGATGGGATCCATGTGGGACATAGGATTGGGATGCCATGTGGGTCATAGGGTGGGATGCCATGTGGGACATATGGTGGAATGCCATGTGGGACAAGGGATGGGATGTCATGTTGGACATGGGGTGGGATGCCATGTGGGACATCGGATGCCATGTGGGACTTAGTGTGAGATTTCATTTTTATAAATGGCTGGGTCATATAATATGGGTGTCAATTTGCATGGGCATGCGAACCATGACGGTATTTACCATTCTAGTATATAGATGGGGTAACTTTTGCCATTTTTAGCTTGTTCAGAAAGACACCTGTACAATAAGATATATTGAATATATGACATAAAGGGTCTGCAGTATTGTGAATAATATTCTTAACAATTCCAGGCTTAAAATCATCATACTGTACCCCACCGATTTGGTCTTTTCTAGACCAGTAAGAGACACTTTAATAATTTCTTTTTTTTGCACTGGAAGTAGAAAAATAGAATATGGGTTAAATTCTTTAGGTGACAGAAAATCTGTTGGATTAGAATTTGAGGGGATTTGATTTGCAAGTGATGGTCAAATATTGACAAAAAAGTTATTGAATTCATTTGATATATCTTTAGGGTCGCTTACATTCCTGTGGCCGACCTGAATGATGATGGATAAGGGGAAACCTTTTTCTTATTACCTATGAGAGTATTTATAGTAGACCATGTTGATTTGGGGTCATTATCATTATTAGATAGTTTCCCAGTGAAATACAGTTTTTTTGATATTTTAAGAACATGAGTCAATCTGGTGCGATATCTGGTATACAGACCTGCCAACTAGTACGATTTTGCCGTATTTAATACAGGAAAATGTTGAGAATACGATTGTACGTTTTTTGGCACCAGAATACATTTTTTTTTTTATTTTTTTATTTTATTTTTTACTCATACTTTTTACGCTCGGTTGACGTTCATGTCCTCTTGAAAGATTTTTGCCGACTTAACCGATTCAGATTCAGATTTAGAATACAATTTATAACCATTTGCGGCTGCCGCCAAAAAGTGTAGACTACAAGGTAATTATGCATAAGGCAACCTACCTGCAACAGAGTTCTGATCAAGTTTTAGTACTCCAGTTCTATCAGACTGTTTAACTAGCAAGATCTATTGGCAAGCAGCAGGGATTCCATCCCATCAACGTACATCAAAAAATGAAGCACTCCAGAAATGCAAAAAGGCAATTGCTGCGTACAATAAGAGAAACTGAAAGTTCAGTAGTAATTTTTTTTTCAGCCACAACAAACCTTTGTTTTGTACATTTTGTTTGAAGAGTATAGTTTTTTTTATCAAAAATACAACTTTTGTAGTTCCAGAATACAGTTTGGTGATCCTAAAGGTTGGCAGGTCTGGGTATACATGTATGTTAACTCATAGGCTGGTTTAAATAATTTTTGAAAAGTTTACTTGTTCTTTTAATTGAAGTTAAGATACCCTTTGTAATCCACGGGTGGTGTTTACAATTTTGTTTATTATTACTTTTGAAATATGGAAAGCATTTATTATAGATTAGGTTAAATCTATCAAAAAAAGACCTTATATGCAGAATCTGCATACTCTATGTTTGCTCATAAACTTTGAGTCCAGTCTGTGTTACTAATATTGTACATGAAGCGGTCTATGTTGTTAATACAATAGTTTTACAACAATAAGCATGGTACGGTCGGATCATATGTAAACCAAAGCTTTCTCTATGTTAATTCCAGCACAGGATGGCTTTGTGACATGCCATAGAGATGGATGCCATGCGGGACATAGGGATGGTTGCCATGTGGGACACAGGGAGGGTTGCCGTGTGGTACATAGGGTGGGATGGCATATAGAACATCTGAGTGGGATGCCAATTGGTGTATCTTTAGGATAAGATGCCATGTGGGACATAGAGATGGATGCCATGTGGAACATAGAAGGGTGGGACATGGTGAGGGATGTCATGTGGGACAAATTGAAGGATTCCATGTGGTGCATAGGGAGGAATGACTTGTGGCACATGGGTAGGGATGCCATGTGGGACATAGAGATGGATGTCATGTGGGACAGGGGTGGGATGATATGTGGGATATAGGGTGGGATGCCAGATGGGACATAGGGTGGGGTGGATAGTGGGATGTTTTTTTTTTTATAATTAGACTTGTGATATGTGTGTCAATTTGAATCAGTTTGTGAGCCATGATGGTATTTAACGTTTTTAGTTTGATTTAATATTGTTATATACGTGTGGCATCCCACCCTATGTCCCACATTGCATCCCTTCTTATGTCACACATAGCATCCCTCCCTATGTCCCACATGTCATCCCTCCCTTTGTCCAAAATTTTGCTCCTTCCTATCTCTAGCATGGCATCCGGTCCTCCTAGATGCTCCATATGGCATCCATATCTATGTTCCACATGGTATCCCACCCTTTGTTTCACATGGCATCCCTCAATATGTGCCACATGGCATCCCTTTCTATGACCCACATGGGATATCCTTATATTTTGGATGGCTTCCATCCCTATGTCTTAAATGTCATCCCACCCTATGTTCATATCTATGTCCCATATGGCATCCCACCAACTTGTCCCAAATGGCGTCGCACATAATGTCCTTAACCAAAGGAACATCCATTTTGAAAACACAAATACATACATGTGGGGCACCGAATCCACTCAAATATGAAACCAAAAATTGGGAAGTAACAGTGTTATTCAATGCGTGCCAGTGATGCTTATGACAAGACATTCTCAATTGACCTCTTAACCTGCATTGTGCAATACATATTTTCGCTACCGTGAACTGGCTTATTGAGGTTAGCACATCCACTGTGATATAAATGTCCGGGAAACATCAAAAAGGATCCCTTTCTGACAAAGGTAACATACATTTTCAAGCATAAGGCACAGAAAGTGAAATTAATCATATGGTGAAAATAAGAAGAGCTGAGTAGATAAGAAAAGCTCCCTCCTTGTCGATTATACAAGAAAAACGGTGACTGATTTTAATTGTAGTTATAGGCAGGCGAGATCTCGTAGACCAGTAATGTGCTTCTTTGCTTCTCAGTCTGGAGCCTTTACCAAGCCATCAATTCTGCCATCAACTGACCAGGCTGAACTGATCTTAGGGTGGGATAAAGCTTTCTGTAATAAGGCACGGTTGTTAGCGGTTAGATCCTCTTGTATGACAATACCTGTCGATTTCAGTTTTCATGTTGCTTTTAGCAGCCTAGATCGTGTGCTGTAATTTGTTAGTTTTATTACGATAGCACGATTTCCATGGTTATTGGGTTTACCAATTCGTAACTTCTGTCTATGTCTGCATCCTGGATTTCAACTCCAAGCTTTAAAGCAGCTAGCTGTTTCACAATTCCATTTGTGTTTTCGGTGGTTGCTTCGGGAAGTCCAAATATCCGGATACAATTGCGTCTGGGAGTATTGTTCCATAATGTTTATTTGGCAGTGCATCTGGTCAGCTTGTTGTTTTGGCCTGTTAATTCTGATATCTCCTTGCAACTTTTGTCCATTTTACATTCATGTTCGTGTATTTTGCTCTCATAAATGTCGATCATTGTTAATAATTTGTCTACAGATGATTGGACTGCTTCCTTAACTGCAGATTGTATAAGCATCTTTAGTTCCTATGCTTTTAGAGTCCTCACCAACACCCAGAACCCTGTTTACAACCTCATTAGGTACCCCAATTTCTCCTCCCTCTTTGATAGGACTAAAACCCTATCGCCTCCCTTCAGCTTACGCATTAAATCAGACCTCTTTCAACTTGGCATCAACCCCGCCACTCTCGGCACCTATTCCTGGCCCACTTTTCCGCCTTGGGCCACCCCCCTTCCTTCTGTCCACCTAGACCTCTCCACTTATAACAAAACTCAAACTCACCTAATCTCTTCATCAATCTCACAACCAAATCAAAGACCAACTCTCAAATTACACCTCCATCTATACTGATGGCTCCAAGGAAGGCAACAAGACAGCTGCTGCTGCTGCCATCATCCAAGACATCACCCTCAGTAGCAGACTTCCTGACCACTCATCCATCTTTTCAGCCGAGGCTAAGGCCATTCTCCTCGCCCTCAGCTTTATTGAGTACTCTCCTCTTAGTCACTTTGCCATTTTCTCTGACTCAAAGGCTGTTCTTACTTCATTACTCAATCTTAAATGGGATAACCTCACCTGCCACCTCCTCCTCCGGAAACTCTTTTCTCCCACCCTCTGCAGGAAAAGTGTTCTTTTCTTCTGGATACCCAGCCATGTTGGCATCCCTGGCAATGACAGGGCTGATACAGCCGCTAAGCTTGCCCTTAACCTCCTCCCTTCCCCTTTTCCCAAAACCCTCTCTGACATCAAACCGCTTTATCGCTTCTCTTGTTCGTGACCTCTGGCAAACCTTATGGAACTTCCAAATTGATAACAAACTCCATGTTATCAGCCCACAATCCCGATCAAATCCACCATCAACAACCTTTCTCGATCGACAACGTTCATATTACCCGTCTTAGAATTGGTCACACCCACCTCACTCACTCCCACCTCCTTATTGGTTCCCCCCAACCCCACTGTAACAATTGCCACTGCATCCTCACAATCCAACACGTTCTCCTTGCTTGCCCCCTGTACAACCTTCCCAGAGCTTCTCTCGCTCCCCACAATTCAATTGCTGAGTTCTTCCAAAAAAATCCTCCAGATAAAATAGTCTCCTTCCTTCAGCATGCATCCCTCTACAACCATATTTAATTCTCCTCTTCCACCCCCTCTCTACTTTGTTTTTTAGTTTTACCCATGCACCTCCTCTCTCGATCACAGCTTTCTGGCTTTTGTTCTTGAATTTCTCTCATTCTTCCCCTGGTCTCTTTCCTTACTACCTCTAAAATGATCTGACCTCTCAGGCACAATTTGACCTTCGTTATCGTGGTGCCGTTAAGACCTCATCAAACAAACAAACAAACATTAGTTCCTTGCTATCGATAATCGACTTTAATGGCTTTGTTCAGTGGTCAAGCATGTATATCTTTTATGAAAGAGAACTTCAAAAGAAACAAAATGGTGAAGAAAGCATTTAAAAATCTTATTCCGTTGAGGAAATATTTAAGTTTAAAGTTTGGTATCATTTATGTAAAAATGACTGAAATCAGACTAGTTGTGATGTCGTTTCTACAGAAATGATACAAAACTTTAAACTTGAAATAAGATTTTGCAATGCTTTCTTCACCATTTTGTTTCTAGTGAAGTACTCTTTCATATAAGATGAACTTGCTTGACCCCTGAACTAATCATTTAAAATTGCTAATGCTAGTTCATAGTTTTACTTGGAAGAACGTCGTGTATTTATTGTAAGAGGTGAATTTTCCTTGAAGCAAGACATTTTTAGGTCATTCACACAATGATGAATACAATAGAGAACAATAAGAGTGTTAAATCGATCAATCAGGGTTGTTGAGGTATGACTGCTGTTGTAGAGCCGTTGTTAATGGTTTGTTCATAATGATGGGTATTGAGGTTAGGCTCAATGATGTGACAACCAGGAAAACTTTAGGCTAAGTTTATGGCTGATGCTTTACATCCTCTGTTTATGACTACAAATATCTCCAAAAACCAAGAGGAATAAATTCTTGCTTTAAATGAAGTTTTTGGGAAATCAGTGTTTTCTGAGAAAATAAAAATGGTCAGATTTTGGGTCCGGGTCTGATTGGCATGCACTGTGACAAGCGTGACAACGATTATGGCTTGTGTATGTATATGTGGTGTGTTTGTAGTGTGTATGTATGTGTGTTTGTGATGGCCAGCTTGTAAACACGATATCTCAAGAATGATACACTGGATATTCATGTCATATGTGGTTCACAGATAGGTCATGGTCCGTAGATGTGCCCTATTGTTTTTGATAGTGATGTCATGCATATTAATGATCAACAATGCCATGAACAAATTAAAATAATATTGGGAAAGCGTGAAATATGCAGGAATTTGAAATTGAGAATTTCCCCAGTGGAAGCAAGGAAACCCCATTTAATGAATACGTGGAGGTTCACAAATTGTTGACGGGACCTATTTATAAGACAATGGACGCTTGAACAATAAACTTCAGTTTATGGACCATCATATTGACAGGAGAATCGGAATGTGTATTCCGGAAGTAAAGTGCTTGACATTCATATGCCAACAGTGTTGGAAAACAGTCTTGGGATGTGTGACCAGTGTAAATGGACATATTCGTCGGTTTTTGACGTAACCAACCACAGGAGAGTGATGCATCCCTTGAGTACGCGGAAAAGTAAAGACAATTTATAGTAAAGGGGTGGGGAGTGGCAGGCGGTCATGAAACAGCAAAGATATAGGGCACTGAGTTAGATTTTTTTCATGTTTTATTAATTTCTCCTCATCGTTTTAATTTCATTATCAATCAATCAATCAATCAATCAATCAGTCACATTTATATAGCGCCAAACACCAAAACAGTTTTGTACTAAGGCGCTTATAAGTAATTAAGCACAATTTCACAAGAAAAAACAAACAAAAACAGTTAGCGATGGTAAGCAACTTGAAAAAGATGGTGTTTTTTTAATATAGCAAAGGAATTGGCAAGCTTGATGTTGTCCGGCAGGCGGTTCCAGGTGCGAGGAGCATAACATGAAAAAGATCTATCGGCAAATGTTGTATGTTGAGTACGGAGTTCAATAAATCTGGGTGCTGATGTAGATGTAGATCGAAGCTGTTTAGAACCAGTTTGAATTTGAAGCATGTTGGAGATGTATTTGGGACTTTGTTTATGAATGGATTTGTACACAAGGACAAGGATTTTAAAATCAATTCGTTGCTGAATGGGGAGCCAGTGTAGATCTATCAGATCAGCTGTAACATGGTCATATTTGCGTTTTCTGGTGGTGAGGCGAGCTGAAGTGCGCTGAATATTCTGAAGACGCTTTAGGAGGATGTCACTTATACCAGTTAACAAACTATTGCAGTAGTCCAGCCTGGAAGTAACAAGGGTATGCACGGCAAGTTTGGTGGCTTCTGTAGTAAGCATTTTACGAGCACGACCAATGTTAATGAGTTGGTAATTAGCACTTTTTGAGATGCTTGCAACTTGCGCATTCATAGTCATACTACGGTCAAACATGACTCCAAGATTTCTAACAGGGTGCTTGCTTGCTTATAATTATCATCGGTGCTTGCTTACAATTCTTGTCGATAATGCGAGCTTTAAGCTATATATTATGGCAGTGATTGTTTGCATTGTAATCTCATCATTTCGTTGGGCACTTGTTTGTAGTTTTATCAATTTATAAGTAATTAATTATATTGATTTTGTTTATGTAAATATGTTTAATTCATTTTTCTTAATCATTTTCATTTCAGTATCATTTCAGCTTGCTTACATTTCTGTCAATAATGTGAGCTTTGAGCTATATGTTATGGCAGTGATTATTTGCATTGTACCCTAATTTCGTTTTAGGCTACATTTGTTTATAATTGTGTCAATTTGATCAAGTAGTTGTTTGCATTGTTTTTAAAGTTTTCGCTATTTGTAATTTCTTAGTTGGTAATATCAAAGAATTGTCAGAAACATGATTTCAGAAACTTAAATAACATTGCATGTCTTTTTCACGTGAGCTGGTTTATTTACTTAATATGAATGGAATTTATAATCAGATAATAGTTGTGGTACCCTGTTTAGTGGCCGCCCAAGTCTTATCAGATAATAGTCGTGGTACCCTGTTTAGTGGCCGCACAAGTCTTATCAGATAATAGTTGTGGTACCCTGTTTAGTGGCCTCCCAAGTCTTATCAGATTATAGTCGTGGTACCCTGTTTAGTGGCCGCCCGAGTCTTATCAGATAATAGTCGTGGTACCCTGTTTAGTGGCCTCTCAAGTCTTATCAGATAATAGTCGTGGTACCCTGTTTAGTGGCCTCCCAAGTCTTATCGATTATAGTCGTGGTACCCTGTTTAGTGGCCTCCCAAGTCTTATCAGATAATAGTCGGGTACCCTGTTTAGTGGCTCCCAAGTCTTATCAGATTATAATCTTGGTACCCTGTTTAGTGGCAGCCCAAGTCTTATCAGATTATAGTCGTGGTACCCTCTTTAGTGGCCGCCCAAGTCTTATCAGATAATAGTCGTGGTACCCTGTTTAGTGGCCTCCCAAGTCTTATCAGATTATAGTCATGGTACCCTGTTTAGTGGCAGCCCAAGTCTTATCAGATTATAGTCGTGGTACCCTGTTTAGTGGCCGCCCAAGTCTTATTAGATTATAATCGTGGTACCCTGTTTAGTGGCCGCATAAGTCTTATCAGATAATAGTCGTGGTACCCTGTTTAGTGGCCGCCTAAGTCTTATCAGATTATAGTCGTGGTACCCTGTTTAGTGGCCTCCCAATCTTATCAGATAATAGTCGTGGTACTCTGTTCAGTATGGCTGCCCAAGTCTTATCAGATAATAGCTGTGGTACCCTGTTCAATATGGCCACCCAAGTCTTATAACAGCGGTAAAAATACTCCCGTTCTTACTTGAATTTGCAGATAGGCAAATTACATTTATGTATTGTAAAAATGTAAATTGATCATGATAATTTGTTAACATATTTGATATAAATGAGTGTAAGAATATTTGCCCAGAAATCATGTTATCAATCCGTGATTATTGTTGCCTTTTCAAATTGTTGGTGCACAGGGGTGATGCAATAGGTTTGCACTATTCACCCTTCTTTGTGAATATGCATGTAGGCCATTAAATTCATGATATAACAAGATAATCCTCGCAAGAACTTGAGGGAGATAGATAAGCATTGTATTCTTTGTTATGCAGAAATATTACGGAACACAAAAGACTGAGTAGAAGTTTAATCCACACGATGTTTGGCACAATTCTGTGTGAATGGTGAGTGCCGTACGGATTAGGGAAGAATGACATGAGATCTCGTATAGGTTGAGTTGGCTAATGTGCCTCAGTGGGCAGGGCTTAAAGTGAATTTTTTTTTAAAGTGATAAATGAGCAACTGCTCACTTTGTGTCATATTGGGCATGATAATATTGTTAATTATTATGTACATTCTTATGTTATCAACAGATGTCATTAATGTGCATGGTAGGTGTGGCTTAATGTAAAAGTGCTAAATGATGTAAATATGACCATACTGTATCATGAACGGTATATCAGATTGATGCCATGTGTAGTACACAGAAGGGTCATGATGCTTTGTACATATGTTCTAATGTTGTGGTAGTGATGTCATGAATGTTAATGAGTGGCGGGCCTTACTGAAAAATATTGAAATAAAGTAAATAAGCAACCATTTTTGCATCATACTTGCTATGAAAATGTTTTTATTCATTGTGCAAATGCTAATGTTGTCAACATTTTTATGGGTGTGGCTTATGAATAAATGTCAGTGAACAAATATTTCATAATATGCAATGACATGACAGTTATTACAAATTTTGCAAATCAATCAGCTTTATGAAAAAAAAGCATTGGAACCACAAAACCTTTTGGTTCTGGTTTGATTTGCAGGATCAAACATTCTAGGCAATAATCCAAACAAAACCTATCTGAAAACACTGCATTTTAATTATCAAAAACTATTTTTTTCTCCAAACAATTGTATATTTGCTCTTAAGGTCACAACATTCAAGAAATAATTTGTCAATTATGTTTGATGCTTTTCTGATTTTTTTTTTTTTTGTAAAGAATCTTTTAAAAACTGAAGGAACACAATTAACCCTGTCTAACCAGAAAGAAACCTTCTACCTCTGTAAAAACCATAGGGTTAAAGAACCTTTATTTCTAAGAGTGTTTATCAAAGTATTTAATTATTGTTATCATAACGATTTTTTTAAATGATTTTATAAAAGATTTAAACCTACAAAATGCTAAAAATCACAGGGCTTCTGGGAGATTCACCCTCTGGTCCCCCACAAAGGGATTTGATTTGTTCATCATTCATACTTTTATCTTCATCATTCATATTTACAATATGCTATGGTACATTTTTGGGAAATTTAGGTTGAAAAAATGAGTAAAAATAGTGGTGGGAAGGTTAAATATGCTATGGTACAATTTAGGTTGAAAAAATGAGTATAGAAGGATTTCTTTAATTTTTTAAATGTTTAGGAAATTTCCTTCATTTTTGGGCAATTTAGGCAACTTAGTACACCTGTACTGTCTTGTAGAATGCACCGTATTCAGTGAGGGGTGGGGGAATCAAGGGGAAACTTGCCTCCTGGTAAAATTTTGTTAAAAAGTATACAATATGTTTAGTACATATTTGGAAAATTAAGTTTTAAAAAATGGGTATAGAAGATTAAATATCGCCCAAATTGTTTTAATTTTCAGGAAATTTCCTTCATTTTCAGGCAATGTTCTTCCATTTTGGAGAAAGTTTTTTTTATATTTCTTTCATATGTGGGCATTTCTTTCAATGTTCAGGAAAATTTCTTCAGTTTTCGGAAAATTTCCTTCCATGTTCTGGAATTTTTGCCAGATTTTACCAAAGTTTCCAATAATTTTACCAAAATTTCCAATTATTTTACCAAACGTTCCAATGTTTATACCAAATTTACTTCATATTTTCAATTTTATATTAACAAATTTTACCTCCCCCTGAGCATGATCTGGAAGGTGAAATCTTACCAAGGGGCAGTTTTCCCCTTCCAGCTTCCTACACCTCTCGTTACAGCCTTTAAGACAATTACCATCCCCCCCTCCCCCTCCCCCCTTCCCCGGCATCAAAAGCTGAGATACACCACTGATGGATTTGCTATTGTTATTTTGAAGTTGACATCTCTGGCACTATGTGACCTTTACTGCCAAAGCGCCAACAATAGTCAGTCAATTAAGTGGGAAATGCAGGTGGGAATTGAATGTACATTTTATAAATACTACATGTTCATCTAATGTGTGTTATTATATTTCAGGGTACCGCTCTTGCCTATTTGTAACATACTTACACTTATTTTTCCTTTGTAAGTGTTTAAAAAGAGAGAAGTTTGTCCTGAGGAAAATGACTAAAACTTTGCCAGTAGATACATATTGTCAAATATTTGTGGAAATATTTCAACCAATCAGAAACCTTAAATTGTATTATAACTGTATAATTTAAATTAATATAATAATTGACTGAAATATTTTCCACCTTCTTTTCGACAGAAATTATCTCATCATCATAGTTTTGTTTGCATGGGTGTACTTTGACAGAGATACCCCCGAAAAGGGTGGACGCCGATCTCAATGGTTCCGCTCCCTACCTGTCTTCCGACATCAATGCAATTTTTTCCCAGCCAAGCTTCACAAAACGGTAGATTTGGACCCTAAGAAAAGCTACATTTTTGGATTTCATCCGCATGGTATCATGGTTTCTGGCGGTTTCATGCATTTTTCATCTGAAGGGAGTGGCTTCTCCAAGTTGTTTCCTGGGCTGAAATCGCACATGTTGACTCTTGGAGGGTGGTTCTACTTTCCGTTGATAAGGGATTATGTAATGATGACAGGTATATAGCGTTACTTCCTCTTACCAGTTCAGTGTGTTTGCTGATTGATTAGTTAAAATGCTTTTACAACTTGGCTGCAGAGGTATCGGAAGTCGGTGGGGCTGGGGGTGGTGCAAGAAGCCCCCTCAGAGAGGATTTACCTGCATGGTTACATGCTAGACAAAATAAGATCAAATTGGGAAAATATTAACATTGGAGAAAAATTGGAGAAAGCTTCCCGAAATTTCCCGAAATTAAAAAAAAAATCCTGAAATTAAAAGAGATTTCCCGAAATTAAAAGAGATTTCCCGAAAAATAAATAAGAAATCCCCCAAATTGAAGGAGATTTCCACATGCACACAGGAAATTGTGGGGACAGGACAAAATTCCTCTCTATAGGAGAATTGGTCAAAATTGAAGCATCCACACTGTCAATTTCACACGACATTACACAAGCCACCAGCTTGCCAGACCAGTATGCAACCCAAGCCCCCTACTCATCATCCTCACTCATTTAACTTGTGCATGGGTGCACTTTCAGCGTGCAATCCAATCTTCTGTTCATTGTCCTCACTTCTGCTTGGGTGCACTTTCATTATGTGTCCGCACAACACTGTGACTGTGTATGGTCTTTATCACTGGAAGTTACATACAGGTCTTAATGATTTCAAACTTTAGTAATATCCTCATCAATTTTGCCACCTGCTCAATTCCCAAAAGATCCAAACCCCCTAATCATCCCCCCACCCCTGGTTCTCTGATGACTGTAAAACCACCATCAAGAACAGGAAAAGAGCCCTCAGGAACTTCAAAACTACCCCGACCACCAAAAACCTCAACCTCTTTCGCATCAGCCGTGCCAAAGCCAGATGCACTATCAAGGACAGTAAAACCAACCCTTGGAACAACTTTATCTCTTCTCTCACCACCAACACCCCCACTAAGAAGATTTGGAGAATGGTTAACAGCTTCCACGGCAGAGTGGGCAAATCTCCCATCTCTCCTGGAATGGTGACTTTCTCACCGCAAAAAAGGACATCCTTAACCACCTCGCCGCCTCTTTCAGCAACATCTCGTCCTCGACCAACTACTCCAAGGCCTTCAAAACCGAAAAAGCTTGTGATGAAGCCCAGAGTATCACCTTTCCCTTCGACAACTCCGAGAGCTACAACACCCCTCTTACCCTTTCTGAGTTAAACCAAGCCATCCACGATACTGGCTGCACCTCCAAGGGCCCAGATAACATCCCCTACCAGTTCCTGAAACACCTCCCCAACAAGGCCACCACTACCCTACTCACCATCCTCAACCACATTTTGTCCTCACACTCCTTTCCCTCTATCTCTATCTGAAAGACAGCTATTGTCACCCCCGTCCTTAAACTGGGAAAGTACCCCTCCAGCTACCGCCCCATCGCCCTTACCTGCTGTCTCTGTAAAATTATGGAAAGGATCATTAATCAGAGACTAAACTGGTTCCTTGAGACCAACAGAATCCTCTACCCTTACCAAAGCAGCTTCCGGAAAAGTCGCAATCCCTAGACCAGTTAATCACGCTCGTCACCGCTATCCGGGAATCCTTTGCAAAAAAAGGAACACCTCATTGCCATTTTTTTTTACTTTAAGAAAGCTTTCGACACTACTTGGAAATACGGCATTATCCACAAACTTCACACCATCGGCCTCAGAGGCCATCTCCCCATCTTAATTCAAAACTTCCTCTCACCCAGGCAGTTCCAAGTTCGTATTGGCCACACCCTCTCCAACCCGTACCCCCAAGAATAAGGCGTCCCCCAAGGCAGCATCCTCTCTCCCACTCTCTTCAACCTGAGCATTAATGACATCGCGGACAACCTTGGCCCCAACATCAAACGTACCTTGTACGTGGACGACTTCACAATCTTCTACTTCTCCCCTAGCTTTCCTGTAGTTAAAAATAGACTCCAAATTAGCCTCAACCAGCTGCAAGTCTGGTGCAACAATAACGGTTTTAAATTCTCCAAAGACAAGACAGTCTGCATGCACTTCTGTCATTTCAGCAACCTCCACCTCAACCCGAACCTTGTGCTCAATGGCAATCGCATCCCTAAAGTTGAACACACTAAGTTCCTGGGTCTAACTCTAGACCACAAGCTTTTCTACAAGCAACTCATCACCAACCTGAAACAGAATTGCAACAGCTTCCTCAACCTTCTCCGCCTCTTCTCCAATACCACTTGAGGTGCGAACCGCCATGCTCTCCTCAAAATTTTCAGGCTCACCATTTGTGCCAAGCTTGACTACGGCAATATTTTCTACTGTGTCGCTCACAACTCATACCTCAACCACATCAACACCATCCAAAATGAAGCCCTCAGGCTTTGTCTAGGTGCCTACAAGACCCCCCAATCACCAGCCTTCATGTTAAAGCCAACGAACCCACCTTTCTACTTAGATGTAGAAAGCTTAGCCTCTCCTATGCTTTTAGAGTCCTCACCAACACCCAGAACCCTGTTTACAACCTTATTAGGTACCCCAATTTCTCCACCCTCTTTGATAGGACTAAAACCCTATCCCCTCCCTTCAGCTTACGCATTAAATCAGACCTCTTCCATCTCAGCATCAACCCCTCCACTCTCGGCACCTTCTCCTGGCCCACTTTTCCTCCTTGGGCCACCCCCCTCCTACTCCTATCCACCTGGGCCTCTCCACTCATCACAAAACTCAAATCCACCCTAACCTCTTCATCAATCTTCACAATCAAATCAAAGACCAACTCTCAAATTACACCTTCATCTATACTGATGGCTCTAAGGAAGGCAACAAGACAGCTGCTGCTGTCATCCAAGACATCACCCTCAGTAGCAGATTTCCTGACTACTCATCCATCTTTTTAGCTGAGGCAAAGGCCATTCTCCTCGCCCTCAACTTTATTGAGTACTCTCTGCTCAGCCACTTTGCTATTTTCTCCGACTCAAAGGCTGTTCTTACTTCTTTACTCAACCTTAAATGGGATAATTTCACATCCCACCTCCTCCTCGGGAAACTCCTTTTGCCCACCCTCTGCAGGAAAAGTGTTCTTCTGGATACCCAGCCATGTTGGCATCCCTGGCAATGACAGGGCTGATGCAGCCGCAAAGCTTGCCCTCAAACTCCTCCCTACCCTGTGCTGTATAGAAAAACTTTTTGGCATGAATTTTTCCCGTGAGAGGTCACCCTTCCTAGACCCTAGTAGACATGATTGTTAATACATAACCTCTTTTACAGTATAGTAGTCGTAAAAGAGCATGAAAATTAACACCGACACCCTTAACGTTTGCCCCATGTAACCATACAGACATAAAGCTGAACAACGTTTTTCAACTTACGTTTTGGTAGAATTCCCAAATTCCTTGGGAAAAAAGGTTAAAATTGTGAAATTTCTGGAAGAAATTCAGTGCCTTTGTGCACAGGACGTTAGCGTTGCAACTAATGTTGCTAACGCACTCATTTAAATTGAAATAGGAGGGATCAAAATTGGTGCAGATATAACAAAAAAACCACACTGCCCGTTCCTTACAAGACGTGATAACTGCATTGTTGCGCACTATATAAATATTCGAATTTAACTACCTCAATGCCTTTTGTTCATTTGTTAATATTAATACATACAAATTGTATGTGCCAACATAGTAACACGCACGTAGGATGCACATTGGTGCATTTATACGCTCAAGGTTATACAGGCGATGCAGATACGCACTCAAAAATATGTCAATCATTTCCTTACGCAAGCGTCCTATCTTCTTATTCGTTGGGAAAATTTTTTGTCAAGGTGCTTGCAGAAAATCTGTCGAAACTTTATTTTTGAACGAAAAATGTGTATCCTTTTAGGAAAGCAATCGAGTTATTACGATATTTACAAGGTGTAAAACCAATTCAAGTTTCCATGTGCTGATTTTCATGTTAAAATATGGAAGTCTTCATACTGAAAATCAAGCTGCCCAAAATTCCTGGGCAACTTTTTATGAAAACACACATTGAAGCCCATTGACTTTACTTAAGCGTGTAAATTTTTATGTATGTAATCGTTCATATTCTAAATCAGAGCGAAGGAGTTGGGGGTATGAAGATTCATACTGTACAACCTATACCCCTGCTTAGGGGTATGAAAATTTTCTTTAAAAGTGCATGAAGGTCATCTAATTTGGGCGTATTGTTGTTGATCAGTGGGGTAACGGAAGGTGGCATTAGCCCTCTATTTAATTAGCTTTGTCTAAAAAATGGTTAATTTTTAACCAATGTTAAAGGGAAGTTTTGCTATGTCTATGGTTTTAAAGGTATATGACCAGGTGGAATTTTTTTGTTTCACCAAAAAGAGCTTCAAATTCTTAAATGAAAAATCTCTTTTTTACTTGAAAGTACCTCTAGTTTACTAATCAAAGTTTGAAGGAATTTTGCCTATCATGATTTTGAACAGATTTTCATCAAAAGTTGCTGCTAATCAGGATATCCCCTTCAATTTTTCTTCAATTCTCACCCGCACGTCCTGGGTTGGTCTGCAACCACTGAGTTCACAACCGATTATCTAAGGCTGTGGCCGTCTTGATATAATGTGCAGCACTGGCTGCTTTCGGGATGTTGATTAAACCTTGCTATACTATGCTAATTTCTGCGAAATTTCCTTCATTCTCAAAAACTTCCTTCATTCTCAGAAAATTTCCTTCATTTTCAGAAAATTTCCTTCATTTTGGAAATTTTTCTTCAATTTTGGGAAATTTTGACTAAAAAATCCACTCGAGTATTTTACCACATTTTAATATGTAAATAATTTCCCAATTTTACCTCCCAACAGGAAAGAAAGCATGCAACCGGGAAGGTGAAATCTTCTCAGGGAAGCAGTTTTTTGCTGTCCCCAGCTTCCTATGCCTCTGCTCAAGTAAAGCTAGTGACTACCTTGTTCCTTGGTACTCAACGGTACACTAGTACATCGTAGGCTAACTCACTAGAATGCTGGTACTCATTTCCCAGCTCAGTTGATCAAAGCAATCAGAAGTGAGGTTTCTTGCTCATGAATATAAAATGGTACCCAGATCTTGAATCAGATCCAAGTTCTTTGGAGAGACCTCAGACTTACCACACTTCCCTAAATAGCTACCGTACCTATTTTATATAGACCATAATAGTCCATTTTACAGTATTTCCTATTATAAAAATAATTAGTAGAACAAACATTTTCGAAAAAAGAATGCTCGGTTGTCATTTTATGGTTGATCAAAGATTGAAAGTTGTTTTCATTGTAAGCAAATTTGTGTTGTTAGAAAACGAGAACATCAATGATGTAGTAGCTCAACATATATTTTGGGGTATTTACAAGCCTGTTTTGTTGGTGATCCCCCTCCTCCCTCACACACACACACACACACTTTTGACTTTACCCCCTTTCTGTAGGCAAGTACCGGCAAATTTGTGTTGTGTTTGAAAAAATCAGGATTTCATAGATTTCTAGATAGCTGATATTTGGATTGGTATAAAGAAAGGCAAAGGATGATTTGTGCAATACATTGTACGATTTAAGATTGTTTTCATTTGTTTTCTTGTGTTTAAGGTCTTTGTTCTGTCAGTAAAAAGAGTATCGACTATCTCTTGGGTATTCCTGGCAATATAGTTGTCATCGCTGTGGGCGGAGCCAAAGAATCGTTGGAAGCCTCGGGCAGCCTTTATCTCACGAAACGGAAGGGATTTATAAAGCGAGCTTTGGAAAATGGGTATGAACTATTTTTGTATTATTTTTTATTAGTTGCCATGGCATTTATGGGTGTAGTCAGGGTCCCACCGGGTTGTCTCTCCCCTCCCTCCACAACAGCTCCCAAGAACTTAAAAGGTCCAGACATCCAGAATTGCTCAAAGGTCTTTTTGGCATATTTTGACCTGCTACATTCCAGCATGTGCTCTGTAAACTTTGATATATAGACCAGTTTGTATATTGTAGTATATTTATATTCTAAAAATTGTGTGATATGTGTTTGCCTCATTTTAAATTTTAAATTTCAAAATCTTTAAATTATGAACAGCTGAGACTCAAAACTTAAATATGCTTTTCCAAGTTCTAAATTTTGTTCATTTGATACTGAATTGCTTATAAATCCAGTAAAAAACATGAAAAGAGCAGAAATTGTTATCAAAAATGGTTGAAAATTGACCATTTTAGTGCTAGTATGCAAATTTTCATGTAAACTTGTGATTATGTGCAGTTATACTATACTTAATTAGATAAATCCTTTGTGCTATCCTTTTACCCGAAACGTTGGTCAATGGGTATATAGCCCCATTTCTGACCTTGGAAAGGTCAGAAATGGTCTTGTGTCCCGCCTTAAAGATAATCGATAGAATGGAATCTCTTGCCTTAAAAGATCTTTAAACAATGCATTCTCGACATTAACAACAATTGAAATGTTTGTATTTCTGGCATGAAAGGAATACCTTGTTAAAGAGTCCTTGCATGAAAAGAGCTCTAAGCAATAATTGCTTGCTCACAGATTCATGGTGGCCTCCAATTTAATCTATAAGGGTCTTATGGGGAGGGGGAAAGAACTCCAAACATTTCCTGGTTATGCTTTCTACACCTCTGCACATGCCCATATATACCCCCTCTGCTGAAACATCTTGGTGACTTCTTATTCATTTCTTACTTTCTCTCGCATCTCCTTAGAGCTCACTTGTGCCCTGTCTACTCATTTGGAGAGTTGGATATTTTCGATCAACTTCCAAACCCTCCAGGCTCCAAAGTCAGGAAGTTTCAGGAGAAGATAAGCAAAATCATCGGTTTTGCTCCGGCGCTGTTCTACGGGAGAGGTTTCTTCAATTATTCTTACGGCATGATTCCGAAGAGGAGGCCTATTAATACAGTCGGTAAGCTCAAACCTACTTAACAGAGTTGGCAGCCGAATAGTAAGGGTGTAGTTTTCTTGATGTCTTGAGGATATATGAACACTAAGCTTGGGCGGTATACCGGTATTTTGCAAATGGAGAGATCTTTGCAAAGAACCTGCTCCCACCCAACCCCTACTTCCTATTCGTAATACTTCCATTTTTTGTGAAGAAATTGAAGGAAATTGGAGAGGGGACAAGATAATCTACCAAATTATGTTGTCATAAAGGAGAATGCCCCCACCCTAAATTCGATACTCTGGTAATATTAGATTAAACATGTATATGAAGAAGGAATCACTCTGGAGTACCCCTCCAAATTGATTTTAACAGCTGTAATCCCCTGTCCCTTATCCATAACCACCAAACTTAAGTTTATGTCTTTAGACTTCAAATATTTGGAAGACGAAATGCATGAAATTTGGGAGGGGGCATATACCTTTGTAAGTATTTCCCTTTAAATGTGCCAATCTTAATTAATTGGACCACGCTAGCCCAAAGTCCAGATGCAGGTGGCATCAATTTGTAAACAAATCTGTCAAAGGTGCTGGGAATAAGGCATAGGCATTATTTATAATTCTTTATAAGTTTACCGTGTTTTTGCGGTATGTGTTTCAGAGAGATTCCTCTTAAGAGTTTATTGTTGTAAGTTTCGGGTAAGAATCATAATATTTCTGATGCAAGGAAAGAAATTTTCGCACCATCTAATTTATAAAGAAATAATTCCTCTGCACCTGGGCTTATAATGGGACTGGGAGCAACATGTATGTAACTGTTTACTTACGTCGCTGATTTCTTTAAACTTTCAGAAATAGATTTAGATGCGTTTTTTTCAACAACGTTCTTGTCTGTGTTACAAACACTGAGCGAAGAATGCTTCATTCTGAATTTTATTTATACTCATTTTGTTATTTTTTCTATACTTTTCTTTCGTGTTTCACTTTTACTGTATATGGAACTACATATTACAAAGTTTCTAATGTTTCTTAATATTTTTGTGGACGTAATTCAGGACTTAAAATTTTACCAGACTGTTTGGAATACTATATATTTCGGAATAAAACATTCAAATCTCATTAAGTTAATCTTGTTTATTTTTAATTCGCCGATACTTTTATTTCGCCGATCCTTTTAATTTCGCTTATCATTTTAGTTTTAGTTTTAGTCTATATTAATCTATTTAATTTCTATTGGATGATTTATACAAAATGGCCGCGTGTGCCCACCCGATAGTGGTGAAGCAAGTTGCATTGGGGCCATGATTCCTTACTTTTCAGTTGTAATTTTTTGTTGAACTTATTGAAAATAAATATTGATCATAAATCACCATGGTACACTCTGCATTGTCGCTACCAATTTATTGTGGGCTACCATTGATACTATCTAATTGGATTGTGGTTTGACTTTCTGGCCGCCGATAATTGTGTCAAGCTCTGACGCGACGTTGTCAGGTTGTAAACAAATAAAATGATTGTGCAGTCAACTTGTGAAATGGCTCATTAAATTTTGGAAGTATTAGAGCAGGGTTATAAAGGACAAATGTAACTTTTTATGTAGGAATATCATTGTTTTGTAAGTTGATGGGTGTAAAAATTAGACATGGATTAATGGAGTGTTTTTATCAGGGATTTGGCCGACGATGTTGAACTTTGAAGTAAGTTGAAACGTAAGCCTAGTGTTACATTTTTGTAACGTCTTATGTATGAAGAAATGGCATGTGTATGTTTTTTATGTTGTTTTGATGTTGTTGTATTGCAACTAGCAATCGGAAAATAAAAACACTGACAAAATCATTCGTGAAATGAATGTTTTTGATTACAAACTTCTTAAAAATATTACAGAAATACTACATTGATATTTAAGAATAAATTCAACATTGTTTGGTACATCTGCATATATAAATTGAACAAAACATATTTTTATTTAAAAGCTCATTTGCATACTGGTATTTCAGTATCTTCGGTATTTTCCAGCTGATATACCGGTATTGTGCAACAAGCAATACCGCCCAAGCTTATTGAACACAATTTTCATGCAAGCTATGGTGCTGAATACCTTTGAAATAAGCTCCAGTTTATAATCATTTTTAATTCTCCTCTCCCACCGCCCTCTACCTAATTTTACCTCTTTTTACACCCCTGCACTTCATCTTTTAATCCCAGCTTCCTGGCTTTTAGCCCCCGTACTTCTCTCAGACTCCTCCCATTTTCTTTTTATCGTACCTCTGGAATGATCTAACCTCTCAGGCACAATTAGAATCTCGCTGTCGTGGTGCAATCCCTCATCAAACTTGAGTAATTTTCAAACAACACAAATATCAAAAATTAGACCTGTGTAATTTCAAAATTCCCCTGCAAATGAGATGCTCTCATTTTGGGACCAGGAGTTCCTTTACAGGAAAGTTCAGAGGTTGTGCATCTATCTTGTGTGACAAGAGGCATGTAAAGGAACAAACTGAAGAACGTAGTCATGAATCTATTATTCTGTCTTGGAGATGTTCCATTAAATACGTAGTATTTAATCTATTATTCTGTCTTGGAGATGTTCCATTAAACACGTAGTCATGAATCTATTATTCTGTCTTGGAGATGTTCCATTAAACACGTAGTCATGAATCTATTATTCTGTCTTGGAGATGTTCCATTAAAGATGTAGTCATGAATCTATTATTCTGTCTTGGACAAAAACAATAAGAAGTGGAAAAAGGATTCGTGATGAAAGTCTGTTGCAATGGATTTTCAGTCCAAAATTCTCAAAGCCTACAAGGTTGAACAAAAACATCACTTAAAATCACTCATCAATAAACAAACAAAACCTTCACTGTTAAATACCATCCTATTTGTAAATTATTACTTTAGGCCAGACACATTGACCACAGGGGAATACTTTTGTCTATGTGTTGAGTGTGAAAGTCAGTGCAACCACAGTGAAATTTGTTTACTATCAATATCAGATTATGACCTTGGAAAGTGAGGTGAAGTGTGTGGAAATCCCTGGTGTAATTGCTAATTGCCTGGATTGTGGTTTTTGTTGTGGGCAATATAGACCCAACAGATTTTATAATTTGTTAGAGCTTTAGACACAAATGTATTGTGAGGTTTAGACTTAATGTTAAAATCGGATTTTCTCATAGAGTCCACATTACAACAGCTATATTTTCTTCAACCATAGCTGAACACATTGCTGTCCATTGTCATTATAATCTGCAAGGTCAGCAGCAGAACATGTTTTCTCCAACAAGGGACATTTTAAGAGGCGCTCTATTGTGTGTGTTGCTGTACCACAGTCAACTGGGTTGGATTTATATCCCCATTTATTCAGGGTGGCACGTCCAACTCCAGTCCTTAGGCAGTTAAGGTATTTCCAATCTGCCCAGGTTGAGTCTGCACCAGTTGGAAGCTCTTCTTTTGCCATCAACAGGCAGGGAGGTCAGCGAGTCTTTATTCCCGCATGGTGACACAAATTTCAAGAGGGGTCACATATTCATGAAGTTTCTCCTTGACTTAAGGTGACTCCAAGTGGGTATGTGTCCATACATAGGCTGTAAATAATCTGTTTCTAGCTGCTGATTTTTGGATGTCAGGTGGAGTAATACCAGCCAGGATTTGGTGTTTGTGGGTGCAAGGTAGCCTGTAGTTAAGTGACATCACTCCCTCATATTCTTCAAAAAGTCTTTATGTATTTTCAGTTAATATATTTCTAAGATTTAATGACTTATATTCACTTGATATACAATTCATGAAGCTTCTCCTTGACTTAAGGTGACTCCAAGTGGGCATGTGTCCATACATAGGCTGTAATTAATCTGTTTCTAGCTGCTGATCTTTGGATGGTGTAGTGAAGTAACTGATTAAGTAACTGATGAAGTAACTGCGCTCTACCATTTGAAGAAAAAACATGAACAAAGTATTTTTGATTTTTAAAGGATTAGTTCAGGGGTCGATCAAATTCATCGTATATGAAAGAGGACTTCAAAGAAAACAAAATGATGAAAAAAGCTTCAAAAGAAAATCTTATTGCGTTAAGGAGATATTTAAGTTTTGAAGTTTCGTATCATTTGTCAATAAACGATAACTCTTCTATAGTAGACTTTCTACACCAGCCATTTTCAAACAAACTCTGTCAGCTTTACAGCAGAACAAGCTAATCCATTGAAGGATTAGTTCAGGGGTCGAGCAAGTTCATCGTATATGAAAGAGGACTTCAAAAGAAACAAAATGGTGAAGAAACTACTTCAATATGTTTAGAACGGTCCCCTTTGCCATCAACGAGTGATTTATAAAATCATATTGAAAATGAGGACATTATTTTTAGCAAGATTTACATCTCAAAAAAGTTATTCTTTTTTAAAACTGCCATTTATTTCTTTTCTTGACAGTCGGACGGCCAATTCCAGTAAAAATGTGCAAAAATCCAAGTACCGAGATCATGAATGAAGTGCACGGTAAGTATGTGAAGGGTTTGATGGATTTATATGAGGAAAATAAAGCAAAATACGGCATTCCGGAAGATGAACATCTCACACTTTTGTAGCTGAGACAGTCAGAACACCTGGACTGTATTAAGTGCGGATTCATGAACAAGTGAGGCTAAGTTCATTAATGTAAGGGTTAGTAGTGTCATTGTAAAGTACTACACAAAAGAGTACAAAAATGAATCTGTATGTATTTATGAAGTTAAATTAATTCATTTTGCCAATGTAAGCAACTTCATTTGTTTTAGCAATGTACACATTTTTAAAGATAAATTCACAGAGTGTGTGCATTTGATGTCACACACTCTCAGCTGGGTACCTCTTGGGTACCGAAGGCAAGTTTTTAATTCATACCCACTTTGCACGAACTACGCTTATTGACAGGGTGAACGGCAGTCGGACAACTTGAGCAATCAAAAACAAAATGGAAAACCAAATACCATATTTGACCTAATAAGTGGCCGGGGCGCTTACGACGATATAATTGCTCAAAGACCCAAAGTTTCTTTCTAATAAGCGCTCGTGCTCCCGAACCACGTACAATGTGCTATTAGAACTGCATTGTGTAAACTGGTTCTATATTAGCGCCACAATAACCACCACAAAAGCGTGAGACACAAAATAAGCTGATAGTGTGACGAAACTCACATTTTAGGTCTTCAATTTATCAAGTAATTGATGTTATCAGTCAAAAAATGTTGGGTGGGTGCTTAGTAGAGCAGGGGCGCTTCATACATGGAATACAGTATGACATTTTTTGATACCCAAGGAAGCCAGAAATGAATGTTTTTTGTTTTAGCAATGTTCACTTTTAATATGCAAGATGCCAACATGTGGAAGCAAACCAAGCGCATATTTTGCTGTGCGCTCTGTTTGTTCCCTATTCCTTGGCGAGTGATTGGATAATTTCCTGCACCGTGTGCGAATGACGTCGGTGAACATACTCTATTGGTTTTAAGTAATGTGCTCTACGTGGGTTGTCCTTACACAACTCATATCAATAAATCTGAACAAGTCTATTAATTAATCAGATCAATTTTCTGTTTATCACATAGTTCAAGCAGCTCATATAGTTAGTGAACTCATATCAATAAATCTAAACAAGTCTATTAATTATTCAGATCAATTTTCTGTTTATCACATAGTTCGAGCAGCTCATATAGTTACACAACTCATATCAATAAATCTGAACAAGTCTATTAATTAATCAGATCAATTTTCTGTTTATCACATAGTTCGAGCAGCTCATATAGTTACACAACTCATATCAATAAATCTGAACAAGTCTATTAATTAATCAGATCAATTTTCTGTTTATCACATAGTTCGAGCAGCTCATATAGTTAGTGAACTCATATCAATAAATCTGAACAAGTCTATTAATTAATCAGATCAATTTTCTGTTTATCACATAGTTCGAGCAGCTCATATAGTTAGTGAACTCATATCAATAAATCTGAACAAGTCTATTAATTAATCAGATCAATTTTCTGTTTATCACATAGTTCGAGCAGCTCATATAGTTACACAACTCATATCAATAAATCTGAACAAGTCTATTAATTAATCAGATCAATTTTCTGTTTATCACATAGTTCGAGCAGCTCATATAGTTACACAACTCATATCAATAAATCTGAACAAGTCTATTAATTAATCAGATCAATTTTCTGTTTATCACATAGTTCGAGCAGCTCATATAGTTACACAACTCATATCAATAAATCTGAACAAGTCTATTAATTAATCAGATCAATTTTCTGTTTATCACATAGTTCGAGCAGCTCATATAGTTACACAACTCATATCAATAAATCTGAACAAGTCTATTAATTAAGCAGATCAATTTTCTGTTTATCACATAGTTCGAGCAGCTCATATAGTTAGTGAACTCATATCAATAAATCTAAACAAGTCTATTAATTAATAAGATCAATTTTCTGTTTATCACATAGTTCGAGCAGCTCATATAGTTAGTGAACTCATATCAATAAATCTAAACAAGTCTATTAATTAATCAGATCAATTTTCTGTTAATCACATAGTTCGAGCAGCTCATATAGTTAGTGAATATCAGGAACCTCAGCTTAAATGAGTTCAACAATAGCAATATCTGAAGTGGTTTGACTCAGTTCCATATGACATGCTTTATAGTTTGAGCTTGTGTTTTATGATTTTCAGCATCGCCATTCGCTGACAAGCATTTTGTTCTTCTGAGAGGTGTAGAATATCACAAGAAGATTATATAAGTATTAGATCCTTAGAGAAATTAATCAGATGCAATTCTACAAATCCAAGTAGGGATGTCAGGAGCAAACCTAAAATTTTATCAGGTTGAAAAATATAGGTCCAGTTGAAAAAGAGATTTTTCAAGTTGAAAAAGAGATTTTTCAAGTTGAAAAGTGGTCTTTAAAAAAAAGGTTGGAAAAAATAGCAGCTTGAAAATTAGAATTTTAGGCTGAAAAAGAGATCTGTCAGTTTAAAATGAGAAAGATCAATTTATTAGATAAGGAAAGAAGATTTTTCAAGTTGGAAATAAAATTTATAAGGTTTAAAGAAATATCAGGTTGAAATTAAGCTTGAAAATGAAGTTTATCAGCAGAAAAATGAGACTTACTATGTTGAAATATATGTCAGGTTGAAAATGAGATTGATCAGGTTGAAAAAAAAATTATCAGCTTGAAAAATGAGATTTATCAGCATGAATATGAAGTTTATCAACATGAAAATGAAGTTTATCAGCTTGAAATGAAGTTTATCAACTTGAAATGAAGTTTGTCAGGCTGAAAATGAATTTTATCAGCCTGAAAAATGAGATTTATCAACTTGAGACATGAGATTTATCAGCATGAAAATGAAGTTTATCAGCTTGAAAATGAAGTTTATCAGCTTGAAATGAAGTTTATCAGGCTGAAAATGAATTTTATCAGGCTGAAAAATGAGATTTATTAACCTGAAAAATGAGATTTATCAGCATGAAAATGAAGTTTATTAGCTTGAAATGAAATTTACAGCTTGAAATGAAGTTTATCAGGCTGAAAAATGATATTTTTCAGGTTGAAAATGAGATTTATCATGTTTAAAAAGAGATTTTTCAGGTTGAAAAATATACGTGTGGTTGAAAAAATATTCAGGTTTAATAAGGGTAAAAACAAGAGATTAACCAGATTGAAGAAAGAGATATAGCAGGTTGAAAAGAGATATATCAGGTTGGAATATATATATATATATATATATCAGGTTGAAAAAAAGAGATTTGTCAGGTTGAAAAAGAGATTTGTCAGGTTAAAAAAGAGATTTTGTCAGGTTGAAAAAAGACATTTAAAAGGTTGAAAAGGAAAGATTGAAAAGAGATATAGCAGGTTGAAGAGAGATTGATCAGGTTGAAAAAGAGATTGATCAGGTTGAAAAAGAGATTTGTCAGGTCGAAAAAATTGGTGAGATGTATGAGATCCAAGCCTTCTACCAGTGATTCTATATGGTCAATAGTTATCATGAAGATTGCTATCAGGTCGGAATAGACAGTTACCAAATTAAAAAAGGGAATTTTCAAGTTGGAAATGATATTCATAAGGTTGGAAAAATATATCAGGTTGAAATTTAGATATGTCAGGCTGAAGAAAGGGAGATTTACTAAGTTGAAAGTGAAAAATGTGATTTATTAGATAGAAAAATGAGATTTATCTAATTTACAAGATGTAAAGTCTCATACCAGTGAATGTGTATGTTCAGTGGATATCATGAAAATTGCTATTTCAGAGATACAGTACTGGAAGTGTTCAGGAAACTCGGCTTTTGCTAACCCCTTTTTTGCACTTTGGGTTAAAGTAGATGGCTTAGAATTCTGCAGTGATAGAGTTGAAGGTATGTGGACTGCAGAGATTTATGCACCAGAAAGAGCTGAAATTCTGAACAGAATTTGTCTTTAAATCATGTCAAAAGCCCTTGTAGTTTCCGAGTTATATTTAAACAAAATTTGAATAATTTTTAATGTATACAAAAGTTGTAATGTATGAAAGAGAGGACAGCTTGAAAATTGTATTCTAATTTTTTTAATTTCCATTTTAAATTTCACTCACTGTCACTCACTGGAAGTCACTCAATTCTGATTGATGAATATTCAAGACCTCTTCATCATAATCAATTGCTCCCATTTAAATAATAAAATCGAAAGGAACCGGGTTTGATTCCCACTGCGAATTCTGCATTGTGTCCTTGAGTAAGGCACTTCACTCTACTTGCTTCAGTCCACTCAGCTGTAAACTGAGTACCAGTACTGCTGGGGAGTTGACTTGCGATAGACTGGGGTCCTGTCCAGGGGGAGTCATTTGCTCTTATCTGCGTGGGCCATGGAAACCGAGGATATAAGCACCGGGGATAAGCATAAGAGCCTAATGGCTAGGATGGACTTGGCTTTAGCAAATAATGTTAGTGGAGGATTGAAAAACAATCAATTAACATTCCAATATTTTCTTGTTTCTATTTTCATAATTTATAGCATATTTTTTCCCAATTATTTTTAAAGGAGACATGAAGTCTGACATAATTTTTATTTCATGTAATAGAATTAAAAATAACAAATTTTCTGACCAAGTTTCATAACTCCTGAAGCAATCTAACACATTTTTTGTAATTATTAAAAACTTTATTGCTACTTTTTAATAGTACCATGGGAGTCACCATTTTGATTTCAAAACATGCAGATTATGATGTCATCAGCCCAGCAGGATGTTGGTATCCTTTGTATTTTTTTTTTTTTATAGTGTACCTAAGTTTTCTAGCTTATGAAAAATTATTTTTCTTTTGTAAGGGTCAAGGAAATTTTGTGTACACATGAAATTATCAAAACATGCTCTTAAAACTTTGTGTCACATCATTTTGGAATAACGTCTTTAATCACATTTATAAAGAAATACATTAATTTCCTGATGTCCCCATTGGGAAAATTATGTCATCATGCACAATATTTCAGTACAGAATTGAACAAAATGGCGGCCCCCATTTGTCGATTTCAAACATGAATAACTTGAGATAGGAATGAGATTTCGACTTGCTTTTTTTGGTAGTTTGTTAAGATTTGTATCCTCTATCATATGAAACAATGATTGTATCAGACTTTATGTCTCTCTGAACATGAATAAGTTGAGATAGAAATAAGATTTTGACTCGCTGTTTTTGGTACTTGGTTAAGATTTTTGTATATTCTATCATATGAAACAATAATTGTATCAGACTTAGTCTCTAAACATGAATAGCTTGAGATAGGAATAAGATTTTGACTTGCTGTTTTTGGTAGTTGTTAAAAATTTGTATCCTCTATCATATGAAACAATGATTGTATCAGACTTTGTCTCCTTTAAACATGATTAAGTTGATATAGAAATAAGATTTTGACTTGCTGTTTTTGGTAGTTGGTTAAGATTTGTATCCTCTATCATATGAAACAATGATTGTATCAGACTTTGTCTCTAAACATGAATAGCTTGAGATAGGAATAAGATTTTGACTTGCTGTTTTTGGTAGTTGCTTAAAATTTGTATCCTCTATCATATGAAACAATGATTGTATCAGACTTTGTGTCTCCTTTAAAGATGAATAACTTGAGATAGAAATGAGATTTTGACTTGCTGTTGGTTAAGATTTGTATCCTCTATCATATGAAACAATGACTGTATCATTAATTGTATCTGATTGGCTGATTGTATCAGACCAGCTCCTTTCAGTTGTTGCTACTGTATCTGTCCATAAAGCTTTAAGTTTCTGGTTTCTTTTAAGTTTCTTTTCCACATACAAAATGTCAAGTCATGTTATGGATTTATAGCTCATGAAAAGTCCTTCCTTTTGTTTATTTTACAAATAAAATTATTCAGCTGTAAAATTTAAGTACTATTAAAGTAAAGTTATCATCCAGCGTTTACATTCAGAAGTAAACGCTGCCGTGCTGGTAACGTCAGTTCCGTTTTTCAATTTTGCTTGTTGATCGCGAGAAATCTGCGATATTATGAATCACATATCAGGAGGATCGAACGTAGGGGCTTGCATGTGTTATCTACAACATTACAGACCTCTCACTATCATATAAGGCAAATAGAAAACCGGAAGGTACCAGCGCGTTACCAGCACGGCGGCATTCATTTCTAAATTAATTAATAGGCAATACTTTTCCTTTTAAACGTTTCTTTTATTATTGTAGAAAAAAATAAAACAATTTTATTGGACAAAGGCGGCATTCACTTCTGAATTAATTAATGGGGCGATACTTTTCCTTTTAAATGTTTCTTTTATTATTGTAGAAAAAAATAAAACAATTTTATTGGACAATTGAGAAAGTATATTTTATAAATGCGTGAAGTTTGTCAATTTTATCAGTACTAAAATAAGAATGTCTCATCGCAGCTGTGTAGAAAAGTGTGAAATACCTCTTCATACTTATTATGTGGGATATAAGTGTAGTAACATTAATGTTGTGTTTGTAAAAGTTACTCATTAATAATGTCAAAATGTACTATTTAAATATGGATTTGTGCTTTTCATGACAATCAAGTTAAAAAACATTATTGGACTTTCTGTTTTTCTTATTTTTTTAATGTACAGCCTGAGATTTAATTTTGATTAAGTTGCTTTACTTCTTTTTTATTTAAATAGCTACATGTAGCAGCTAGGGCCATAGCTAGTAGATGACCTCAAAAATTGTGAACAAATGTTTTTTTAGAGTATTATTTACTCTAATTAGGAAGCAATGCAAAAGCTGAAAATTCTTTCTTGGACCCCAATATATGTGTCTAGCATCTTCTTTCTACATCATTCAACTGTCATTACAAAATGAAATTGGTTTTTACTAATACCTTGAAAGCAGTGATGGTGCCAGGATTTTGATGCTGGGGGGAAAGAGAGGGGCAAACTTTGTTTCATAGGGGCAAATGCCTATAGATTAGACAATATATGTGACCTTACAAAAAAATGGGGGGGGGGCAAGTTGGGCATAAATCAATTTTGTGGGGACAAATACCCTTCCCTCGCCCCCCCTCTTCTCTTCAAAAAGAATCCATCAAACATTGATACTCATCAGGAAATCTCCTTCAATTCTTAGGATATTTTGGGAACAATTCTTTTTACAAGGAATATAACATCTATGCATGTATGTAAGTATTCATTAAATATTAATTGTACATTTTGTTTCTTTTTCAGATTTAAAAGTTAAATGATATGTTTTTTGAAACATAATACAATGCAATAAATTTAATAACTTTTTCCAATCCCACTTTTCTTGCCTTGAAATTATAGGAAATTATTTTTCCTGTTTGTGCTAAAAAATTGTGTTGTGAATCTAGGAACCGTCAAGGGTCCAGGATGGGTGAGGGGGGGAGGCAAAGCCTCTGGAAGTGCTGCTTTGGTAAAAAGGAAATTTCCCAAAAATGGTAGCAAATTTCATGAAAATAAATGAAATTTCCCAGAAAGAAGGAAATTTCCCGAAAAAATGAAGAAAACTTCCCAAAAATTGGAAGAAAATTTCTTGAGGAAATCTTCGTTGGGGGCAATTTTAATGTATTATCACAATCTTCCAGCTTCTTCTTCATTAAGCCTCTTCAATATTGTTAACGCATGTGCTAGCTATAATCTATTGGATTATGTTACTTATTTGTAGAAAAGTTATTATAAAAATGATTTTGAAGAATAATGTTGAAACATGTGCCAGGGTATTTGTAAATAAGTATATTCTACCAACATTTTTCTCAAATTGTATAATCGCTAATGATTTCAAGTACGAAAATGTGAAGTAAGAAAATGTAGCAGAAGTACTAAAATGTAGAATTCAAATGTATGTCATTTGTGAATATTTTATACATTTTTATCTCTTTACATATTTAATTTTGATCTTGAAAAAATGTTTTAGAAATTGTATTCAACTAGACTCATCAGTTAGAGATCAGTTAGAGATAATAGATAAGTATAGACAATAGATGAATAAAGATACTCTGGATACAAATGGCATCTTCTTCATTTTTTGAAAGTTCTTTTTCAGTATAGGAGTATATAATATAAGAGTTTTTTGGATTATTCATTAGCCGTCTTAGAATAGGTTACACCCACCTCACTTACTCCCACCTCCTTATTGGCTCCCCCCCCCCCCAACTCCTCTGCAACAAATGCCATTGCACCCTCACAATCCATCACGTTCTCCTTGCTTGCCCCCTGTACAACCTTCCCAGAGCTTACCTCGCTCCCCACAACTTAATTGCTGAGTTCTTCCAAAAAAATCCTCCGGATAAAATTATATCCTTTCTTCATCATGCTTCCCTCTACAACCATATTTAATTCTCCTCTTCCACCCCCCTCTCTCTACTTTGTTTTTGTTTTAACCATGCACCAACTCCCTCGATCACAGCTTCCTGACGTTTTGTTCTTGAATTTTTCTCATTCTCCGCCTGTTTCCTTTCCTTCCTACCTCTAGAATGATCTGACCTCTCAGGCACAATTTGACCCTCGTTGTCGTGGTGCCGTTAAGCCCTCATCAAACAAACAAACAATTTCATAGCATTTTATAAGACATTTTGAGTGGGGGATCTAATAATGAAAATGGATACCTACATAATCTTTCAGAAGATCTATAGTTGTTGTGTACTCCCTTCTGGTAAGCTTCTCTCCTCACTATCCTCAATCTCGGACCTTATCGAAAACAATTCTTCCTCAAACATCATCAACTTTGTCCGCAACAACAACCTCTTCCACCACATTTAACTCCCCCCCCTCCCTTTCTACACCTAATCTTACATACCCCTTTCTTTTTACCAATTTTTTTTTTGGGGGGGCTTGCTTCCCCCTTTTATCTCCTTTACAAACCTTCCATCTCCTCACTATTCTAACTCTTACACCATTATTTATTAAACCCTCTTGGCACATTTGACTCTGAGTGTCGCAGTGCCATTAAACATTAACAAACCAAACTGGTAAGCTAAGAGGAAAGTTCAGATCGTAATTATTTTCAATTATTTTATTATTAATACTATTTTTTGAGGGCGTGAGAGTATAACCCCACTTTTTTACCATGTATATAATCTTTGGAATTAAATCCTGTGTGGCATAAGCACTTATATAAGCAATCCATGCTTTTTCTTTACTGTTAAGGCCATTTAAAGAAATTGAACAAAAAAAGTGGAAGAAAAATTTTGACCCCTGGTTTTCAGACGATAAATGAAAATTGATTCAAGGGGTGTTTCTATGCCCATTTTAGCAAAAGTTGCACCACGACAGAAAATCTCACCTCACGAAAAGCAGATTTCTCTAATTTAAACAAAAGGGCATTTCTAGTCAATTTTCTAGTAGCATCATAAATCCTGGATTATAATCAAGTGTAAACTAAATCATTTGTAAAAAGTCCTAACATTTTTTAATATTTGTTTCATGTCTGATATTCTAAACAATTACATGCTGTGAAATGTTGATGTCTAACTTTCAGCATTTTAGTTTTTCCATAAAGATGTTCCAATTAGTTGTACTTGATTATCATGATAACAACACGGGCAGCATCCTAAAAAAGCTGGGTGAGGGGGGAGGGGCACTTTCATATGTGAGGTATATATACAAGCAGTTGCTTTTTTTTTTCAGAATTTTCAGAGTGCAGGTGTCAAAAATCGAATCTCATACTGTCCGGTCTCAAAAAAAAATCATATTTTCAAAAATCACTTATTTTCCTACTGCAGGTTCAAAAATCACCTAATTTCATACTGCAGGTTTAAAAATCACTTATTTTTCTACTGTAGGTTCAAAAATCACTTATTTTCCTATTGTTGGTTCAAAAATCACTTATTTTCCTACTGCGGGTTCAAAAATCACTTATTTTCTTACTGCAGGTTCAAAAATCACTTATTTTCCTACTGCAGGTTCACAAATCTTTTATTTTCCTACTGCAGGTTCAAAAATCACTTATTTTCCTACTGCAGGTTCAAAAATCACTTATTTTCCTACTGCAGGCTCAAAAATCATTTATGTTCCTACTGCAGGTTCAAAAATCACTTATTTTCCTACTGCAGGTTCACAAATTTTTTATGTTCCTACTGCAGGTTCAAAAATCACTTATTTTCCTACTGCAGGTTTACAAATCTTTTATGTTCCTACTGCAGGTTCAAAAATCACTTATTTTCCTACTGCAGGTTCACAAATCTTTTATGTTCCTACTGCAGGTTCAAAAATCACTTATTTTTCTACTGCAGGTTCAAAAATCACTTGTTTTCCTACTGCAGGTTCAAAAATCACTTGTTTTCCTACTGCAGGTTCAAAAATCACTTATTTTCCTACTGCAGGTTCAAAAATCATTTATTTTCCTACTGCAGGTTCAAAAATCATTTATTTTCCTACTGCAGCTTCAAAAATCACTTATTTTCTTACTGCAGGCTCAAAAATCATTTATTTTCCTACTGCAGGTTCAAAAATCACTTGTTTTCCTACTGCAGGTTCAAAAATCACTTATTTTTCTACTGCAGGTTCAAAAATCACTTATTTTCCTATTGCAGGTTCAAAAATCATTTATTTTCCTACTGCAGGTTCAAAAATCACTTATTTTCCTACTGCAGGTTCAAAAATCACTTATTTTTCTACTGCAGGTTCAAAAATCACTTATTTTCCTACTGCAGGTTCAAAAATCATTTATTTTCCTACTGCAGGTTCAAAAATCACTTATTTTCCTTCTGCAGGTATCAAAATCATAACTGTAGTTATAACAAAAAAAATCTTTCATACTGCAGTCCAATTTTGAAATTTTGGATGGCACATACCTACCACTTTAATGCTTTGCGATGCAGCAACTTTGTACATGGTGCAACATTTCACAAAGGGGAACCATTTTTGAATGGAATATTGACTTTTGACGAAATGGTGTTTGTTATTGGTATTTTAAAGAGTGGGGGTACTGCGTTAGTTCCTGTGTATCAAGATTGAGCATTTCAACTTGGCCTGATATCTCAGATTTCATTCAAAATAGCATAGCAAGGTTTAACTTCCTGAAAGCATCCAGTGCTGGACATTATATCAAGCGGCCTCTGCCTTTGATAACCAGTTATGAACTCACTGGTTGCAGATCACCGGGATACGAACCCAGGATGTGCAGGTAAGAGTACAAAGCACTAACAACTACATCACGGAGGTCTGCAAAATGGAATATTTGAGTTTCATAACCTTCACTCCCCAACACCCCAGAACTGTTGCACCATACCATGGTGGGGATTTTCCCACCAATAGTGGGTGGAGTCACAAAATGAAAGTGGGTGGTGGAATCATAAACCACACTAAAATACAAAACAATTCACCACAGAGAAGATATTTTAAGGTATGGAAAAAAATATTGTCGGAAATTCCCATTTTATCCCACCCCGACCAGGCATGACCATACCCCTCAGTTAAAATTAAATTGATTTCATGACCTTTGGTAACCTTTTTTCCTGGAATTAGTAGTATTGTCCAGTGTATCTAAATGGGACTTGCGTTTGGCATTAGACCAAAGTGTGAGGGCGCAATTTTGTAGAGACTATAAAATATTTAGGAAAGCTTTTCGACCAACATGAATATCTACAAAAATGCTCTTTAACACCATTATTTATACCAAGTGTAGTTATCTAAGGTTTATAAACAATAACATTTTTTGACTTTAAGGAGGCAAAACAGGTCAATGAATATTTGAAAAATGCACCAAAATGAGTCCCTATCTTGTGGTTATATTTAAAGTAATAAAAATGTAAGTGTAGGAAGGGGAACCTTGTCTTGGGTCTGAAAGACACAGTTTCTCGATTGAAATTAAGCCCTTATTTGTTCAAACATATGTTTATATATCATGTAAATAATATTCTACAAAGTATAATATATTATGTAGAGAAACGATTCATATTGGGGATCTCTTTTCTTTTCCATTTGTAAGATGATGATTATACATGTATTATTAATCATTGGGGAATGGGAATTCTGGGAAATATCAGGGACTGGGAAATGAGCCCTTATTATATGAACAGTAGAAAGGACCCCTACATGACAAACGAGGGTGCCATGGTAAAAGAGGGCGCCATGGTGAAATATGGGCCAATGATAAAACAGAGCCCCCATGGTAAAACAAGGCCCCATAATCAAACAAAAGTGCACTCATAAAACAGCGCACCATGGTAAAACAAGTGTCAAAATAAATTGTTGAGAGTGAATTTATTGGCTTTAAGTATCTTTGTAGTGATATGAAGTGTGGGGCTTGAAATATTACTTGGAGTACCCAATGAGCCATGACGTTCCCCGCCCCATCCCTCATCCCACTCCACCCGAAAAATCTCTGTAGGTTTGTCCTTACATTGCTGGCTTGCGTATGGGTGTGGGGGTAGAGCTTTTAATTGATATCAGTAATAAGATAGGAGTGCCGAAAATGTTGCAGATAAAAGTGATGGGGGTATTTCTTATCTCTATTTGCATTTGAAATAAAGAAGTGTCCCAATCGTGGAAAGGAAGGGACAATTGCATCACCAGATAGTTTGGTTTAAGGCACAACAGTCAAAGCACACCACTTTTATCTCAGAAACACAGGCCCTATGTTACCCCAAAGGCTACACTTGCGCACACAAACGTGCGGTGGACGAATTTGTGGTGAAGGCCCATGGGGTGAAGCTCCGGTCCAAGGGGCGAAGCTCCGGTCCAAGGGGCGAAGCTCCGGTCCAAGGGGCGAAGCTCCGGTCCAAGGGGCAAAGCTCCGATCCAGGGGCGAAGCTCCGGTCCAGGGCGAAGCTCCGATCCAGAGGCGAAGCTCCGGTCCAGGGCGAAGCTCCGGTCCAGGGGGCGAAGCTCCGGTCCAGGGGGCGAAGCTCTGGTCCAAGCTCTGGTCGAGGGAGCGAATTCCGTTCCAGGGAGTGAAGCTCCAGTCCAGGGGGCGAAGCTCCGAAACAGGGGGCGAAGCTCCGAAACAGGGGCAAAGCTCTGGTCGAGGGGCGAAGATCCGGTCCAGAGGGCGAAGCTCTGGTAGAGGGGGCAAAGCTCCGGTCCAGGGAAGCTCGGGCTGGGGATACATTGCATTTGTTATCCCACACCAGTTTAAAATGATGGAAAACTGTGAATAAAGGTGATATGAGGACAGATTTAACAGTTCAATTGATGAAAAGAGGAACATTTTGAACTAGAATAAGCTTTTGGAGTTCCAACAGGCAAATAAGAAATATTCTGAACCAAAAAGTAGTGAAAAGCCAAAAAATACCCATATTTTTCTTTTGGGGAACATTATAGGGGAATGTGCCCCTGAGTATTAAAAGGGGCTTAGTAAAGAGGGGATATATATATATATATATATATATATATATATATATATATATATATATATATATATATATATATATATATATATATATATATATATATATATATATATATATATATATATATATATATATATATATATATATATATATATATATATATATATATATATATATATATATATATATATATATATATATATATATATATATATATATATATATATATATATATATATATATATATATATATATATATATATACATATATATATATATATATATATATATATATATATATTTATATATATATATATATATATGCCATATATATATATATATATATATATATATATATGCCATATATAGATATATATATATGCCATATATATATGGCATGTGGAGCGCTATTTCAGTTTTATTTCAACCATTTGAGAGAAAAAATAACCCTCACAATATTTACCTTCTTGACAATATACAAATAGTACTCCTTTATTCTTTTCTAAACTTCTCTTCTGTAGATCTTCTCTCTATACGATACCTTTATTTACTATATACACAACCTCACGATACGGTCACAACACATCTCTTTGCACCAAACAATTAACCATTTATAATTAACCACTGTTGGTTCCAGCTTTCAACTGTTGAAGTGCGGTTACACAAACAAACAAACGATGAGTGACGTAAGATGATGTCAGATCCACAATCATTATTTTGAACTTTGATCTATTATTGAGATTTCAAATCGCTCTTTATCAAATACGAAAAGATGTTGTCAGTGGCGTAGGACCAAGCGGGGAGTGAGTGGGGTGGCAGGGGCCAATGGCCCCATTAATTGTATTGCCAAGTACCATTTTGGCCTCCAATAATGAAGGTTTAACCGTGACCAATTTATGTTGTTTGGGAAATCTTTAATTTTCAGGAAACCAAGGAGCTTCTACACAGAAGCTCCTTGAGGAAACTTTTCTTCATTTTTGGGAACTTTTCTTCAGTCGGAAAAAGAGGCAAAATGTTACAAAAATTTCCACTAGATTTACGAATTTGAACTCCCCCTTATCATTTCCATTAATTTTACGAGGTTGAACCTTCCCCCCCCCTTCCATAAACCTTAAAAATAGTTTTGGACATAATTAAGAGACACATACATTTTCGAATTAGGACAAAAATAATATCTAATTCCCCAATTTTAAACATCTTTTACGCTGATGGCTGTAACTAGAAAAATCAGATCTTTGCATATGTGTCTTGGGGTCCAGGAGGCGAACATAGGCGTTACTAGTGGGGTTGCGGTGGGGGTATTACACCCCTATTATTTTTCATGCTGCAATTTCAGTTTTGACTATTTCGTTGGGTAAAAACATGGTATTGAAGAAAAGTGGTAGGACAATTACTGTGGTTATATCTTTATTATTGTATCTTCGAATATAGACAAAATAATTTGAAAATATTTTGGAATAAAAGAATTTTATTTTGTGTAAGTATATCAGGCATTTGTCCGCCTGTATCATGTTGTGCATAGACGTAACTAGACTTCGAGCGCAGGGGGTGTAAGCCAAATTTTCCCGACGAAAATTTGTTCTTGCCCGACTTAACTGTAAACAGTATACAATGACACAATATAGAACAATTAGGAGCAGACTCCCTCCTCCCCACCTCCCCCTCCCCACCTCCCCTCCCCCACCTCCCCTCCCAACCTCCCCTCCCCTATTCCCACCTCCCCTCCCCACCTCCCCTCCCCTCCCCTCCCCTAACCAATGATATCGCCAGATATTTCGGTTTGGAGCACAGTACCCAAGTACCAAACAAGAAACTGCGAGACAGCATGTCACATATACTCGCTTAAGAGCCGCCATGGGCGAAATCTTGGTAGGGTCCAGGTTTCGAAGCTCTGAAAATTTCGTTTTTTTTGTTGTCCTAAAACTGCAAAATGGCTGATGAAAAGAAGACAATTTTAAATTCTCATGTTAAAATCTAGGTTATCATTTTTGAACAAGAAGATCAATTTCCATTGAAAAGCCCTGTTCTGAAGATTTCTTGTTTTTGATGTCCCAAAATGGCTAAAGATTAACATAGGACTTCCAAAATGTTAATGAACAATCGTGGGGTTCTGGAGCAATCCTTCGGAAGGTCCAGAGGGCGAAGAGGGCGAAGCTCTGAAAAATTATTGTATTTGATAAGCCAAATGGCACAAATTGGCAAAGTTCAGAAAATGTACTCCATGGAAAGACGACAATCTTAAATTCACACGTTGAAATCAACCCAGATGAGCATTAAACCCTTGAAGATTTCTTGTCTTTGATGCCCCCAAAATGCCAAATAGCTGAAAATAAACACAAACTGACAAAGTTCGAAAAATTTAAGTGGTTAGTGACTCAGCTATACATTATAAGGTTTAATATTTCTAATAAGGCAGAGAAGAAATTTCATTTAAAAATTGAGAAAATTCGGCCAAAATTCAGAAATTGTGCAGGTCTGAAGAATTGATTTATTGTTGTTGTTTTTCGTCCCAAAAATGGCCAATGGAAATATCCATAATGTAAAAGATGAAATAAAGACAATTTTAAATTCTAATGTTAAAATCTACTCAAAATAAGTATTTGGGTCGCCATTTCTAAAAAGGCAGAGGAAAAAAAAATCCTGGAAATTGAGAAAATTCGTCCGTTGGTTCATAGACGCAGCTCTGTAGGATCCAAGGGGAGAAGCCCCCGGAAGATTTCTAGTTTTTGATACCCCCCAAATGGCCTGGACTGTTTTAAACGTATGTGGGCAGGAATATTTCATATATACGTCCCAGTTGCCCAGCCTCAGCCCAATCAGCATCATGCTGAGTGGAGTGGAGATGATTCTGATATCTAGACGATTCGAGCATGATTGAGATGTAGCTGTGATTTAAACCGTACAGCCGACATTTGAAATCTCTGCCCGACTAAAGTGCCCGAGTTGCCAACAGCCCAAATATGATGTTGTCAGCATCATGATGCTAAGTCGGAAGGACATGATTCTGATCTATAGACGATCCGAGCATGATTGTGATGTATCTTTGATCTAAACATCACATCCAGGGGCGTAGCCAAATGGGGGACGGGGGGTGCGAGTGCCACATTTTAAAGCAATTTCCTGTTATCAAAATGACGAGAAACGATGGGCTTCCAGGGTTGGGTCCCTATACCAGGGCTTGGTCCATTGGCGTAAGTAGATTTTTTTGCAGGGGGCAAAACCATTAAAAAAATCCTCCCTCCCCCCTCCCTCCCTTCCCCCACCTCTCCAAACTAAAATCACAGGTTTGGATAGAAAATTCGTATTTTAAAGGATAATTCGGATATTTTGAGGGGAAATTCGGATATTTCAGCTACGCCATTGGTTTGGTCTCTACCAGGGCTTTGCCCCTACAGCCCTAGATTTGACCAATTTTAAGCAATTTTTGCTACCAAAATCACGTGAATCGCAGAGCTTTCGGGGACTTCGCCCCCTGGACCCCTACCAGGGCTTTGCCTTTAACAGTTTAAGCAATTTCCTAATCGGTAACGTCTAAACGGTGCATGTGAATTTAGATCTATGCCCCCAACGTTTTACTCTTATGGGTATTTTTTGGGCGCTTTAATTCCTTTTTCCCCAGGGAAACATGACTACCACGCCACTGCTGCCCACCTCCAACTACGAGCATTTATATTGTTAGATTTTTCCTCCTGTTTTTCCTGTTTTTCCGCCGTTGGGTATACACTCCTGGAATGGCGTGGTTTATATTTTTCTTAAGGGGACGTGGAAATGTTATGCACAAAAAGGAGAATGCCACTTTAGACTGACCAATAAGTTTCCATAAATATGATCAGGCCATCAGTTGACTGACCGTCGGATGCACAATGTCATTTTCGTGGTTCGGGATCAATACAGACAGATGTCCGGCTATTATAGTTATTCAAGTGCCATGGCTTTCAATGGAAATGATACATTTTATTTTATTGCAACATGCAAATGGGTTAAATGTATGTATTTTATTATCCCTCGACAACGAAGTTGGTGAAGAGGGGACATAGCATCTTTACCGTCCGTCCAGAGGGTGGGATGGTATGTGGGACATGCGGTAGAATATGTCATGCATATAGGTGTGTTTCATGGAGTACAAAGGGACAGAGGGTGGGGTTACTGGGGTAGCTTGTGGGACAGAGGGCAGAAAGTGTGTTATCAGCGTCGAGGAGATTTATATCATTTGCGATGTCTAACAGTTAGTTAAAATAATCATTATATTATCTCACACCACCAACGTTGGCTAATGGGACATACATTATTACGGTCCCCCCCCTTTTCCAGCTTTGCCTCAAAAAAACAAAGAGTCTGCCTCCATATCAAGGTTATGCATATTACACGCACTTTAGACTTGTTGATAAAGTTGCTTACTTTGCTGTTGTTCTTAATTTCATGTTTATTTACCGGAAATATCTTCATTTTGTTGATCCTTTGTACCGATTTATCAGGTGGAGATTTTTTCGAGGCATGACACATGCATGGCAAGATTGCGAATGCCAAAAACAACAAGACAGGTTCAAAGAGCAACAGGTGAACCATTGAAATAACCTTGTCAACCTTTCTATATCAAATCTGTTTTAGTTTACCCGTCATACTTGCTCAAAACTGTATACATGAAGCGAACCGATTATCCATCTAAAAGTTATTTGACACAACGGAGCCTGAAAATATTGTATAGCTGGAATAGAAGCATACAGCAACTTCATGGACGAAGAGCTTACTCCATCATGCCATAAGACATTGCCTTTTCTGTAAGTATATAGACTTACAAATTCTATTTGGGGGTTGGGAAGGGAGAAGGTGTTACGTGTGAACTGGTTGTTAATAGTGAAGTTACGGGGGGGGAACGAGATGTTTTGTCTTCCACCCTGCTCCCAATTTTTTTTTTTTTGCAAGGCGACATTTTGCCCGATCTATTGGCTTTTACCCCCATGAGACAAGGCTAACCCTCCTTTCTCAGGATAACAAATCCTGGCGCCGCCACTACTGGTTGTCCACCGACTTTATCTTCTTAATACGGTACGGATCAAATGGTACACATTGATAATGCTATTGCGACACATCGAGGGAACAGTAATTTTCTTTTCTCGATGGAAACACGATAACAATTTTAACAATGAAATTCAATCTGATCAATCAATACAGGCATTTGACCATTATTGATCCGATATTCCATCGATTTTGGAAACAAATATATAAAAATTGTCAATTACAAATTGCAAGAACTTGAAAGGACCACTATGATAAATACGATTCTATAATAACCACAATTTTTAGAAATGATGTCATTAGTATAGGGGTTTTTAGTATCCAAAGAAGCACCCGATTTGATCGCATTATCAGTTAACTCCTATTATGGTCAGTAACTACTGACATGTATTATAATACGGTAAAATTATGGCTCTGGTCAGTAACTGCTGACACATCATAATACAGTAAACGTATAAATACACGGTAGCACAAAACTAATAAGGCATACTACGCTAGCCCAAAATGAGAACCCCTGCATGAGCAGATGAGAAAGGTCTAATATAGAATATGTTGGGATCTCCCATTCATGAGACAGGAAGCTTAGAGGTTAAAACTTTTAGGGATGGTAGAGATTGGACAGGTTTTCACTATGCATGTCCAATCTTGACGAGATCTGCTTCAGAAAAAGTTTTATGGGGAACTATTTTTCCATGGACAGTTTGACAAATGCCAAAAGCAAGTTGTGTCAGTCGGTGAGGGTGCCCAACACCTAATCACTTCAGTCTCAAAAAGAGCCAAGACCTCAGGTAAGCCTTAATTAAAAGTACCATTATCCGAAAAACATTAGATGTTCCTTTTCAGAAAACATCGCGAAAGTCCCCGACAATTCCTCTTTCTGTTCTGGTACAAAAAGACCCCCAACTTAAAAGGTTTTATTATAGGTTTTATTGGGGCAAATGACTAGTTCCGTGCTATCTAAGGCTAACTTACAAGCTACTTGCACTACAGTTGATAAAGTTTGTCATATACGCCCATTTAAGGTGACCAAATATTTCATTTGACAGACCTGGGGACTCATAGAAATTTTAAAGGGCTCGTATACCCCTCCCCCTACCCCCCTTCCCCACCCCCTCTCCTTTCTACCCCAACCCCAATCCGACACTCCCTATGCGACTAAAAAGTTTTTTTTTTTTCGTTTTTTTTCACCAGACTTCCCTGTGCTGACCTTTTTCGGATAATTGAGTGAAATATTTTTGTATCATGCTAATTTAGATATACATAACTGCATAATCAATCAAAGTTTTACAAAGAGCCCGCCCTCTATTTATTCCACAAAGACTTTTCATTTATATGCATAATATGGTTGACAATCCATGTCTGGTGATCGTAAGAGGAGGAGGTAGCGTTTTATTTTATCGGGAAATGATGATAACGTCTTATAATTTATCAATCCTTGTAACGGTTTTATTATTATACTGATGTTTATTTTCTACCCATTTATTTATGATTTGTTCTGGAGGGGGAGGCCGGATGATACTTTCCCCTGTTTTATTGTGGCAATCTACTCTTGACCCCCACCCTTGCAGGGGCGTAGGAACATCTCAGGAGGCAAAAAAACCCGGTGATAGGTAGAAAAAATTGCACTGGTATATTAAGTTTCTCCATTTTCGGAAAATTGCCTTCATTTAAGAAAAAAAAATTTTCTTCAAGTTTCAGGGAAATTTCTTCAATTTTGGGAAATTTTCATCAATTTTGGTTAGTTTTCGAGCAGTTTTGGCCAGTTTTGGGAAATTTTAGCCACAATTTTCCCAAAATATTCAATAATCTTACAACATTTTTCATTTTTATGTTAATAATTGTCTTATTCCACCTCCCAACCGGGCAGAAAGCATGCAATCGGGAAGGTGAAATCTGCTCAGTTTACAGCTTGCCCCCTGTGCCCCTTCACTTTCTACGCCTCTGCCCCTTGTGATTTGTGCCTATAGTGGGGTCACTTTAGCACGGAAGTAATTATTTGCCCCATTGAAACCTATGATAAAATAATAAAGTTCAGGGTTTTTTTTTTTTTTTGCAGCTGCCAGAAAGGCTTTCGAGACTTTCGAGATATTTTCTGAAAATACCATTTTGATAGGGATTAACCTGATATTTTGGACCTTATTTAGGCCGAAGTAGAAAGGTGTTGTGCACCATCATCAAATGACTGAAAGTTTAGTATGGGCCAAACGGTATAGTTGCCCATGAAACTTTTTTTGTCTTTTTTTTTCTGGAAATAATATCGTCAACTTCGGACCGCATAATCAAGACCTATCTCTTCTCTACAATCCCTAAAATTTTCAACTTCTAAGCTTCCTGTCCCATGATATGGGAGCTCTCAAAAATGTTTCTATTAGCCCTTTATCTGGATTCTCATTCTAGGCTGCCGTAGTAATACCTAATTAGTTATGTGCTACCGTATATGTATATGTATTACCGTATAATAATGTGTCAGTTGTTACTGACCATAGCCGTAATATGTATTACCGGGGTATTACCGTATTATAATACATGTAACTAACCATTATTTTATCATTATTTGCAATAGTAACTGATAATGCGATTCAAATCAGATGCAAGAATCCCTCCCCCCCTCCCCTCCCCTCCCCCCCCTCCCCCTCCCTTCCTAATTTTCCTCATACAGTCCTAGCATGCCTAGACAGTCCGACAGCATGCCTATTAATAGGAACATTTATAAAACACGAGAATATTGAAGTCATATTGTTTAGATGTTGCGATAAAATGTCATAGTTTCTAGTTATATTAAAAATGATTGTGTTAAAAAACATTTGAATTTTAATGGCTGCTTTGTGCCAAAAGTCCTAGCTCTATTGTCTATTATTTTTAATATTTCGAAGCGGTGTGTTGAACATATCAAATGGAGTGGAAAAGTTTTAGTCATGACAGTAATGAAAGGTATTTTCATATGAGTTTTAAGTTTCCCCAAGCAAAGATATTTTCCCAGAGGTATTTCAAATTTGAAGTTTGTAACATTGTATGAAACTTTAACGTTAGGATAGCAAAGGATCATGAGAAATATCACAAAATGGCGGCTTCTATGTGGCAAAATATTCCTATTTATAGGAACATTTATGTTCCCATTAATAGGCATGCTGCCGAACTGCTAAATAACTTAGGTAGATAGGCCTATGCCTCTTTTTTCTGTTATTGACGATCGGCATGCATATAACATTTTGATGTCTTTTCGGAATAAATGGATAATTACTCTATCTGGTCCGCCCCTTTGCTCCCGGAGCAACGAGAAAACTATTCCAGAATAATTTCACTGGTTAAGTATTAAAGCTATATACGGAGTTTAAAATTGGATGAATTGTTTTCTGGAATGTTTTGTAACTTGGTAATATTGAATGCATATTTCTCATTCCAGACATTCTGTGTACTGGTGTATATAGTGAATAGGATTGAAGTTTTACGAGGCTTTGGTTCATGATCATTGGGAGCACAGCATGCAGAAGATGCAGGAGATCAGCACCATGAAAAAGGGTTCAAGGTACGTCTTATTCTCTATGATGATTCAAATTCCAAACATATAACCCTTCCCCCATCTCCGCCCACAATAATAAACACAACATCCTTTTCGCGGACCCACACACATGCTACGATTTCAATCCTTAGAGCCAAATAAAACCTTAGATTTGGACCAAAAATTCCTGTCTTGTGTCATCCCCCACCCCTTCCCCCACCCACCACCAGCCCACACATATCTTCTTCCGCCCCATCATTTTCAATCGGAATAATTGCAATAAATTATTTTACTTAGGTCAAATGAAAGCTCAGATTCCACAACAAACACAACATCCTTTTCGGGCACACACTCATGCTACGATTTTAATCCTTAGAGCCAAATAAGACCAAAAATTCCTGCCCCACTAACTTCCCTCACACACACACACCTTCCTCCGCCCCATCATTTTAGGGCGAAATAATTGCAATTTCATTTAGGCCAAATGAAAGCTCATCGGGGCCAAATATATAGCTTATTCAAAATGTCTGCCTTTTGCCGCCCAACCCCTCCACCCCATCATTTTAGATCGAAATGATTGCAATTTTACAGGGTCCCGTACTTAGGCCAATCTTGTGTTAATGAATTTCTACCTACTTTTGTATTTGTTTTCTTGCTGTACGGAGGGCGAAAGGATACTTTTCCCCCAGTTTTTTTATCTGGGGGCGATAACCCCTCTCCCCAACTATGTACGCCTATATGACGACTACTCTCCAAGTAATGTTGTAACATCACGTCAGCATATTAAACACAATATTGTAATGACTTACTTTATATCGTATGCTAGGCGTCATCATCGTTCGCGTTTATCCACACTGTCACATAAGCAAAGTTTTACAAATATTTTACAAAAACCAATTGTAAATTTGACTTCAGGCTTCAGAATACTTATTAACGCTAATTTATTTTAGGCCTACTTTGATTCTGCAGTTTATAAGAAAAAAGAAGCTATTTATTGGTAGCAACCGCCCCCCCCCCCCTCCTCCCCACCCTATCTTCTCCTTCCTCCTGCTTCCCATGAAACTAATAAGTATGTGCCTCTTCCCATTTGCATTTGCTGGAGCATAATGTCCCGATTAAAAGGGCACGTATGCGTCATATAGCCAAGAAATCCAAGAATGCAGGAACTCGGTGGGGATACTGGGGAGCGTATCCACATTTACACTCTCGGCACAAGCTTGGAAAATGTTTAAAAGATGCTTCCCCTGAGATGAAAATCATTCGAAGTGGGGGTGGGTGCGTTTCCTGTACTTGAGTACCTATACAGCACTTAAATTTGTTGTTATGGACGGTTACAAAAAATATTATGCTTCGATTTGTGTTGTACCTCGGTGGTCGGTGAGTGGTACGGTGGCGTAACTAAGGGAGGGGGAGGACAGGGGAAAGTTTCCTCCCTAAAAAGGGCTTGGCCGGGCAAAAAATATGGCCCCACTCACCCCCGCCCGTAGGGCACTAGCTACGCCACTGTAGGTACGAACGCACTGTCCCAGAGTCTACACAATCTGCTAATAAGGGGATGTTATATGGTAAAAACATTTATTATCTATTTTCTATAAATCAATTCTTATAACTAATATTAAGATTTAATCTTTGCAGGAAATTTTTAGGCATCGAGTGGGCTCCCTTGTCCATACCACTAGAAAGGAGATTTCAGACTCTTGGTGCTTTTCACTACTGGTACTGCTTTTTATTGGGAGCCATTACTAGCATGGTTATGATGATTTACTTCGCTTTGTACGGGTAAGAAAGCATATTGTTAAAAGAAAGGTTAAAGTAAACGTTTACAATTTAGTTTCACTTGAGACAGACCCGAAACTAGAATTGTTGTCAAGGGGAAAGAGGGGCATTGACAATTCAGAAGGGGTAGTGGTCATTAGTATATTCCATTATTTGTAATCCTTTGTTTGGTTGCACGTACATGACGTAAGTGGGTACGCCGGATCTTCAATCTGCCAATGTGGCTACCAGACTAATTTGAGATATTGAATAAACTAAATCATGATGAGTTCAGCAACACATGCTCTCTTTCAGGGTTCGGAGACAAAGGGGCCACCGCCCCTTTCCCTAGAGTAAGGCAGAAGGCGCCATTTTGAAAGTTGGGCGGACTGGGAATGCCCTCTTGAAAGTTGAGGGTGGACCGGGCTGAAGGTGCCTTTTCAAAGTTTTATGAAATTAAGCTTGAAAACAAATAGGACCTCTCACTCACAAATCCTATAGTACATGGAAGTTGTAACATACATTTAGTATTTATTTGATACAATTAAAGCATGTCATGTACCATGCAGGGGCCCAACACCGAGGGCCGTGGTTTAAGTGGTGGTGCATGGCCATAATAATTTCTTAAGCAGTAAGTTACAAAAGTAGGCCTTTTCCATTCGCCCTATGAACAATTGCCAACATTGATCCTGGATCCCCAATTTCAAACGCATAGGCTGGATTTGCCTACCGAACGTGGGGGAAAAAGTCAAAAGTGGTGGTGGTGATAGAGGGGGGGGGAGGGGAGGTGGTCACAAAGCCACGCTCAAATAGAAAACATCACCATACAAAAGTAAACATTTTGAATAAAATTCTCGAGTCAAGGGAAAATCAAGTGATGGCACTTTTTTGACAGTAATTGAGAATCTCTTTTCATTTAAAAAAGAAAATGCACGTTTGACAGTTTTCGAAAAAGTGGGGGAAAAGTGCCCCTGCTCCCCCAAATCCCGCTTATGCTCAAACCATATGTGTAAGAAGGAAATGGGAGCCAGGGGCACGTTCCCCCCCCTCCTCCCACACACACACTTTTTCGAAAACTGACAAAAGTGTTCCAATTTGAAAATAAAAATTGCGCTAAGTTACGGTCAAAAATGTGCCCTCCCTTTATTTCCCGCCCCTTTGTCCCGAGTTCCTTCCGACTCCCCTGGGTCGATAAGAGAGTATTGGACTGCCTCTTGCTCCGAGCCTTTGAGACTCCTTCCCTCTCTCTACTTTATAATCCCTGGGCCTTCTCCAACTGTCATTGATAGCACCAAAGATCAGGGACTTTAAGGCATCATTTTTGATTCAAAAACATCTTGGTTATATTGACCTCCTTTCATTCAAAGAACGTTGTGGAAGGATCGAAAAACAAGAAGTTCTCATAACTCTTTTAATATAATAATGAAATTCATAGGTGTGCTTGCTGTGACGTCACAGAATTAAAAGGTATGTGGATGTGTAAAGGCATTATTAGCTAATTGCTTTAAACTTATTAAAAAACCATCATAGTAGCAGAAAGTTTTAAAAAAAGAGTGACCATTTTAACTTAGTTAACTTTTAAATCTCAGGCATCAATTTGCATGTGCTTGACTTGACATTTTCCTTTGTAAATCCTTTGTTTTTGAAATGTTTATCATAATTCTTTGAATTGGTGCAGCAAATGCTGAGGAAAAGTTATTGAGTATCTCGACATGACCCGGGTAAAATTCCAGCAGGAATAGACTTTCCAATTTTCAATGACTATGATTTAGAATCAAAACTTCGCATGAATTAAAAAGTAATCTTAGTTTAAACAACTAAAAGTGCTATCTTCATAATTCAAAAACTGATCTGTTCAAATTTTAATATTCTTGAAAACAATATAGAAATCACAACCATAATAAGGCTTTCAAATCCGTAAAATTATCAAGTTTTAACTGTTTTTAAAATCTTTTGTTATTTTCATCATAGTTAATAGCTTATCAACTAAACTCAAGTTGTTGCTATCTGTCCAAAGAACTTTTAACCTATTTCTTACATACTATTCTAGATATCAAGAGACCTTGAATTATAGTGTAGCTTCATGCAATGTTCGCATTTTTATCAGCCACAATCAGTGATTATTTATAATTGAAACAGTTTCAAAGTTTAAAGTATATAGTCTAATTAAACTGTGCATGTTCTGTTTTGACAAAGGTCCGTAGCCGCCTATAATACGGCCTTTATACAGAAAGTACAAACTGATAAAAAAGACTGATAAATTGGTGTGACGTATATTGTAACTATTGCCCCTTCCCACCATAGACACATCACTGGATCCGTTTTTCCATCAGCCAGATAGGCCACTGCCCATGGCTGAGCGGTTGAATATGACCAAGAGGTTTTTAATCCCCCCCCCTCCCCCCCCCCCTCTTCACCTTTTCACCTTATCCCCCTTGGATCAGTCCTTGGCCACGGGCTCAAATCATTTTTCTTCCATATCTTTGCAGACATTACTTCAAGCTTTTAATACTCTTTGCCTGGGTTTACTACGACAGAAATACGGCAGATACAGGCGGAAGGCGATCACACTGGTTTCGTAACTCTGCCTCCTTTCGGCATCAAGCCAACTACTTCCCCGTGAAATTGCACAAAACTGTCGACCTAGACCCTACGAAAAGCTACGTGTTCGGGCTCCATCCCCACGGCATTATGGTCACGGGTGGCTTCGTTAATTTTTCTTCAGAAGGCAGTGGGTTCTCGAAGATTTTTCCCGGGATGAAGTCTCACATGTTGACGCTTGAAGGCTGGTTCTATTTCCCATTGATTAGGGACTATCTAATGTTAACTGGTACGTATATTATCGCAGACATTTCGACTCTAATCTGTTTAAATTTGTCAACACGTAGAAACAAGGGCTAGGGCAGGGGCGTAAGGAGGGTCCCCCTCTGGAGGAAAGACCCAAAACATTCCTCGTTACAAGCAGAAAATTGCACTGGTAATTTAAGTCTCTATCAATGTTTAAGTTGCTGCTATTCAGGAAATCTCCAATTTCCGGGATATATCTTTACAAGTTTGAAAATTGCCCTTCCTTTACTTCAATTTGCGGATATTTCCTTCATCTCCGGGCCATTTTCGTCAATTTTCAGACCATTTTTTTCCCTTTTTAGGAAAATTTTCTATCATTTCGAGCAATTTTTCGATTTTTGAGCAGTAACTGATCAAACAGAAATTGTTTGTATATCGAGATGTCAATTTCCGACAACGAAATTCTCATTTCAGTTACATTCGCAGCCATACATTAGTACATTGCTTCCTCGAGCCAACCGGGTCCGCCGGTCCACCAGTGAAAATACACGGACACTTGCGTACCCACTCACAAAACAGGCTTATACCCCCTTCCCCTCCCTTCACCCTTCCCTCTAAATATATGTTGAGCTACTACATCAGTGATGTTGTAAATTTTATTTTCAGGAAATTTGGCCAAATTTCGGGAAATATGGCCAATTGTTGGGAAAGTTTCTTTAACTTTTGGATATCAAATGTTTTACCAAAATTCTCAGAAATCATGCAAGCGGAAAGGTGAAATCCTCTTCCGTCATACGCCTGTGAGCTGGATATGAACCTCCCTAATTAGATTTATATTATTTTTAGTTGGGTTGAGTTTTAGTCTTTTCATTCAAATCACGATGTATTCCCCTCCCCCTTCCCCAACGTTTAAAATTGTACTTACGGCCCTGTGTGTATCATTTCGGTAGTGACCTTGTTTGGTCATAACCATTTTTCAGCAGGTCAGTGGGTGGGAGAATTTATATATCACCATTTCCCCATGATTCGACGTTGATTGAATTACCTATTTTTATGTATTTTCTCCAGATATTAAAATACATAAAAAAAATAATATGAAAAAATACGTAGATCGCTGGACTTGGGGTTGGAGGTTCTACTACTCCCAGTCACCTCACAACAATACTAGTCATCTTTATATGACGTAGTTTGCATCTTTTGAACTTTGGTTTTTAACACTGGAAGTTCCAAACCATTCTCAACACATCTGCATGGAGTATGCTTATATAAATAATTACATATATAAATCATTAGCTTTTATATATTGTATTAACTCTTATCTAGTTATCACATTACTAGCCATTAGGCTGACAAATTGACGATGATAATAATCCTGTCTTCGTGACTGAAATTTACGTTGGATATCAAACGAACTTTGATTTTATGAAAAGCAACAAAAAACATCACCACACACAAGAATGACCGTGGCACAAAAATAGAGTGTGTGTATGTTTGTGTGTGTGACGTATGTGAGGAGAGGGGGGGGGGGGTCCTCTTGCACCCTGTAATCCCGAATAGAATATGCGTGCAGACGTACGTCTCGACTGCACATGTTCAAACTTGCGTCCAGAACTGCACATCTGCCTGTTTGCAGACATGCGTCCCCGACTGCACACATGCGGACTTGCGTCCATGTCTGCACATTTGCGTTCCCGACTAGACATTTGCAAACGTGCGTCCCCGACTGCACACGTGACTTACGTCCTTACCTACGTCCCCACCGACACCTCATACCTACCTCCCCAACTGCACCATGCATACCTACCTTCCCGGCTGCACCATGCATACCTACCTCCCCGACTGCACCATGCATACCTACATCCCCGACTGCACCATGCATACCTACCTCCCCGACTGCATACATGCATACCTACATACCCGACTGCACCATGTATACCTACCTCCCCGACTGCACCATGCATACCTACATCCCCGACTGCACCATGCATACGTACCTCCCCGACTGCACCATGCACACCTACATCCCCGACTGCACCATGTATACCTACCTCCCAGACTACACCATGCATACCTACCTCCCCGACTGCATACATGCATACCTACATCCCCGACTGCACCATGTATACCTACCTCCCCGACTGCACCATGACATCCCCGACTGCACCATGCATGTACCTCCCCGACTGCACCATGCACACCTACATCCCCGACTGCACCATGTATACCTACCTCCCAGACTACACCATGCATACCTACATTCCCGACTGCACCATGCATATGTACCTCCCCGACTGCACCATGCATACTTACATCCCCGACTGCACCATGCATACCTACCTTCACGACTGCACCGTGCAAACCTACATCCCCGACTGCACCATGTATACCTACCTC
>JAIGNY010001901.1:145000-150000 GCA_020152595.1 Chiridota heheva
CAAGGCATTGTGTGGCCGGAAACTTGACTTTTCTGGTATTAAGGTCTTTCTTTACAGCAAACAAACCTAATTTATTGTCAATTTTAGGGAATATCGCTACGACGTCCCAAGAAACTAACAATGTGCCCGGGGGTAGAGGCCCTGACTTACTGACTTATTTTCAAAAGTGCCGTATTTCCTGCCCTTCTTCGCCCTTCTATATATATATATTCCACCATTCCGCCACATCTCTCGACACCGAGGGATGTGGTGGAAGGGGGCGAATGATTTCCAATAATTTTCTAAGCAGTTATGATTTTTTTGAAGTAGGTTTTTTACCTTATTCGCCCGATGGGTAATTACCAACATTGTCAAAATGAAAATGAAAAAGTGTCCTCCCTTTATTTTCTTCCCCCACCCACTTGCCCTGAGTTCCTTCCGACACCCCTTTATACATGTATAAATATTTCGCCCAATTACTTGTAGGTATTTTGTATCTCCACGTTAACACATTAACCAGATAACTGGCATTTGATTTACAGAGTTGACATTTGCCCCGTATACACATTTGGAGAGCTGGACATTTTTGACCAGTTACCGAACGGGCCTGGAACCAAACTCAGAAACTGGCAAGATATGATGACAAAGTTGATAGGATTTGCGCCCGCACTTATGTATGGAAGAGGTTTCTTCAATTACAACTTTGGACTACTGCCCAGAAGAAGGCCAATAAATACAGTTGGTGAGTGCAAGTGGAAGTTTATTGACCTTGGATCAGTGGCGTATGTAGGATTGTGTTGTGGTGTGGTCCTGGAGAGGATGGTGGTGTATGGTACCCCCCCCCTCCCTTTCTCTCCCCCCCCCCAACCTATCACCCAATTTTTGAAACTCGTCGGTGAAATTTGAGATTACTCGGTAAATATATACTAAACAAGACAGTTTAAGCATTATTTTTCGGGAAAATGACATTTAAAAATAAGTCTCCATTAGCCGTTGCTGCTGATATGAGAAATCTCCTGCATTTTGGGGAAAATGTTGCCAAATTTTACCAAAATTTCCAATGATTTTAACAAAATTATCTTTAGAATTAACAACTTATGTTAACAATTTTACCTCCTAACCGGGAGGTAAGCGATATTTTTTAAATGGGAAAACCTGGAGAATGTTGCCATATTTTACCAAAATTTCCAATAAATTTAACCAAACGTTCTTTAGATTTACCAACTTATGTTAATAATTTTCCAATTTTACCAACCGGGAAGGTAAAATCCTCTTTGGGAAGCGGTGGTTTTCAATGGAATAACCTCGTTATTTCGAGGTCGTAGGTAAAACTTATATTCTACACCCTCAAGTAAAAATGGTGTATATTGACGCGCCTGAAGTCACCGTGTTCTTCATCAACTGACCAAGAGGATGTCCACGCGGCTGTGAAATTAGTACGTGATTGTTATATGATGGAGTGGTGTCCTGCATAAAGAATAGAGCCAAGTACTCTTATTCAGGTTGCGTCACACCCACACACCCCAATATGTATGTCCATGGGTGGCTTAAATTTTCTTCAAGGCACATATTATAAGTTACTCCACCCCAGCGCCGGGCCAGAAGTTTTGAAATATAATCGAAAAACTGATGGAAAAATGATTTGATTTAGGATAACTACCGATTCTGAAATCGGACCATGTTGGTTTATTGGGCCTAGTAGAAAAGTCGGACAATTTAGGTATACAAGTTTTGGGAAAAATGGAAGAAAAAAAAATGATAAAAGATGGCGTATGACAGAATAACAAATATCATGAAAATTTAAGAATCATTTTATGATAACTTTTCTTTTCCTCTTTACCAATTGATATATTCAAATTTGAACTCGAAACGAAATGTGTTTTCTTTTCTTCGACAGTTGGGAGACCAATGCCAGTACAGAAATGCATAAATCCAAGTTCTGAGCTCATTTGCAAAGTACACAGCCAGTACGTGCAAGCATTGATTGATTTATATGAAGAGAACAAAACAAAATTCGGTATTCCGCAAGACCGCCATCTGAGTATAACGTAAGAAAGTTCATCTGGACGAAAGTAACAAAGTGGGCGTGGTCTAGTCAGTGACGTCACGAGCGTGAGCAATCAGAGAACGTGCGGTCATGCGTTTACGCCAAAATGTAAAGTCATTTAGCAGTTTAAACGAACTGTGGGTTAGTGTGAAAACATATTTTGAATGGGCTTGACCCCATGCTCTCTGTGAAGACGTCAGAATTTTCCAAGTTTTTATTGGTCAATTATGGACACGTGAATTTCGGCCTTATTACATTATCATTAGGTTAGCTTTCCGAAAATTTTCGATTCAGATTTTAAAATGATTTATAGCTTTAGCAACTTATGTGGACATAACGAGAAAGTCAGTCTAACTTTCTAATACGGACAAAAAAGGTCACCGTAAATCTTTTCCAATCTTTCCGTGATCTTTCGTGCCATCAAATTACTAGAGAGGGCCTAGGGATGCCAACCTAAAGAGAGGGAGGGATCCTCGGAGCAAAGGACCATCATGTAATTAACACAATGTGAAAAGTCGATGGTACATGGAAATCTTTGAAGCATGCCCCAAAAATGAAATACTGATTCCGGTCATTTCTTTACCAATCAGTGGAACTTGATCTTAACGGAATAAGGTTTTCGAACACTTTAATTTTCGTTCATTGTCTCCTTATAAGAATATTCATTGAACAGTATACCTTGTATGCTTATATCGGCACGCTCCTAAGTTTTTCGCATCCCATCTTGCTTACACCCAGACAATTTACAGTACAATGCATTTCTATTATTTGATGATTGTAGCACAATTTGCCTTTTAAATCTGAAATTACACCAGAAATTGATGATTCCCTATTCAATAAACCACAATCTCACCATTTGGATACATTCAGGCATTAGCCAGTTAGCGGATTATAAAAATGATATATACATCTACCCTTGCCTTAAATTAATGATGGAACAAGTGTCTATACACTATTATATTACTCCTTTCATATCTCTGTAACCTGTCGACCAGCTGCGGAGGAACGAAAAAAAATGGGGGGCTGAAATGGCCAAAGAATTTCATAATTTTGTATAGGCATTTCAGTCTGCGGTTAAAATCATGCCTAAAGATGTAGTCGATTTGCTTCATCAGTTCAACTAGATAGCAAATCTGCAGTAAGGCATTAATTTTGAGGGGGTAGGGGGAATGATTATACATGATTTAAACCCCTCATTTCTTTTCGTTGAGGGGCTCCCCTCCCCCCCCCCCCTCACACACACACACCCTCCCACGGATCCTGCGTCACCGCTCTCAACCTAAATGAGACAGAAGAGAGCGATAAAGCTCAGATAACATGTGCTCAGGGTAGACCGACTAGAAAAATATCCCTGTCCATAAGGTGCATACTCCGGCACTATTTGCATGCAACCATGGGCCGGCCTACCATCAGGTAGCATTACGACTTCCATTATTTTCTATTCTCTTATTTTTATACCTATATACCTATGAAACTACATTCCGCAAAGACGTAACAATTTTGGACATTATTATAATTATGAAGTATTTTCCGCAAAATTGATCTTTTAGGTGGGTAACCGTTTGTTTTAAGTGTTTAAACATTTGTATCTCATCACCCACATATATATTATATGTGGGTAGGAGATATTGTAGTAACTTTGCTGTATAGGCAAATAACTCTCTATACCTCATACACTACATTTACCCCCCCCCCTCTTTCTCCTCCATGATATTAGGGGGCTGGTGGGGCCCAAATGATGACCTCATGTTAGGGTCATAGTTTTTTGAGCGGGACCAAATTTGATGATTTTGCGTAAAGTTGAGCGAAAACCTAGAACTGGTATAACTAACATTCGTTCTCTTTCTCAGTCTGATATTAATTAAAGCACATTGCAAAATGAAAACAACTTGAGTTTTCCTCAATGCATGAGCAGAAAACACACAAGTTAGAATATATTCAATATTAAAAGTTCATATTATATCCAACTTAAATAGAAATGGGGTATGGGGGGAAAATCCTATAAAATGGACAAAATATGTTACTTTACACAATTTTCTCAGGGGCAAGTGCGGGCAAAGCAATCTCGTGGGGGTGTCCCCGTAGCGCCGCCACCAGGAACATGTAAATAGCGGCCCGATAACAATAACTTTTACAAGAAGCCTTCAACTGATTTGAAGCATATTGCAATGAAAACCTATTTACCTAGTTTTTCCTGGACAGAAACACACAATTTAAGGTATAATAAACATGAAAAGTGTTATATAAATATGTCGTCATATTTTATCCAACTTATAATAAGAGCGAATAGGGTCATTGTCAGTCTAGTCGCAATTTGATTTTTTTTTTTTTAATGTTAATGCTGATTGTGCTACACAATCTTGGTCAAAATTGTTCAAACACTTGACGATGAAACCTCCCTCATATGCTTGAAAAACTGAGTTAAAGCTTGGGGGTCATGTTGCCAGATAAGAAATATATCGTCGATATACCTGAAATTTGTGAGGGGCTGAAGGGGGTAGTGATTGAGGGGCTGAAGGGGGTAGTGATTGAGGAGCTTCCTTTCAAAGGCCCACGTACAAATTAGGCCGGGGTCATTTTAGCACCCATGGCAGTCCCTTCGGTTTGAACAAACGTTTTATTGTTGAAAGAAAATAAATTGTGGGTTAAAATAAACTTGATGAGTGTGGCTATGTCATTGATCATCATGCGTGAAAGGGGAGGGGGGAGTTCGGCCAATTTTCTAAGGAAGTTTGTGGTGTTTTGAATGTAACTCGGGATAAGATGCAAAAGGGGTTGGAGAACTGAGTTAACGTGACCAGACATCTCCTCCGTGAAAGTGCCTCTGCATGAAACTATGTGACGAAGAGTGGGCGTGGCATTTAGCTCTTTAGCGGCATGAATATTTCACTGGGGGTGGTGGGGTTCTTTGGGAAATGGCAATTGGGGGTGCGGCGAATGGTGTCTCATGTAATTTAGGTACTCCATAGAAAAC
>JAIGNY010001901.1:160000-312500 GCA_020152595.1 Chiridota heheva
TTCATATCTAATGTACAACAATCGTGGCCTATCCTTCATTCATACCCATCACTAGCCCCCTTTTTCACGAATCCCTCAGTCATAGCACGCAAACAACCTCGCAACTTGAAATCCATCCTCGTACATTCTAAACTTCGAGACACAAACCAACCAAAGGTAAAACCAAATGCAACAAGCCCCGCTGCCTGTAAAAACATGGACACCTCACACAACATTTTACACATAGCCAGTAATACCCAGCTTAAACCTGGAACGTTAAATTGTGACAGCTCAAATGTGATTTATCATCTATACTGCCAAAACTGCCTCCTTATTGCATAACATAGGTGAAACCCGTACTAAATTCAGACTTAAATTTAATAAGTATACGCATACTAGTCCCAACAATTATCCCGGCTTTCCTGTGGCCTCACATCTCAATCTGCCTTTACACAGTCTAACAGATGTCAAATTCGCCATTTTTTTTGGAGGCTACTCTTTCTACACACCAACGCACATCAATGGTATTCAAAATGATTATCAAACTAACAAAACACCCTTTCAAAAAAAACTGTCGTGGCATTTAATTTTGTGCATGTATAGTAATAAAGAAAGCAGTGACGTGCCTAAGGGGGTTATTAGGGGCTCTGCCTTCCCCTCACCTCCCAGAATTCCTGTCAAAGCCATAGATATAATTAACTGTTGAACCATGTGTGGCATTTTTTGCAATCGTATAGACTGACGGTTAATGTTATTTTGGGCCAAATCTTTTACAGTTTGCACCCAAAATTTTCCCATTTTCGACCAAACATCTTTCATTTTGGCCACAAAATCTTAACCCAAAAATCTGCTCTTTTAGATACAAATCTCAAGGCGTTTAACAAAAATTTCAATTTCGGACGAAAATTTTCAAGGGCCACAATCTACAACATACAACCACAAACCTTTAAATACAGAAGTAAGGTTTTATAATATCAGGGCCATGCGCATATGGGAGCCATAATGAATTTCCAAATCAATACAATTTTAAAATTGGCCTTTATCTTTTTGCCCACGCTAATTGGAAAATATCATAAGAAATTTTTGGGAATTCTCCTTGAATTTACAGGAATTTTTCTTCATTTTCAGAAAATTTCTTCAATTTCTGTGAAATTTTCAGGAATTTTAGGGAATTCTCCATCAATTTTTGGGAAATCTCCTTTATTTTCCGAGAAATTTCCTGCATGTTCGTGAAATCTTCAATTACCGGGAATTTTTCTTCAATTTTCAGGAAAATTCTTCAGTTTCCAAGAAAGCACTGTCAATTTTGATAATTTTTCAGGAACTGTTGCCAAAATTTCAATTTTATGTTCATAATTTCACAATGTGTCATAAAAATCAAAGCATGCATACAACCGGGAAACCCCTTTCGGGGGTAGCCTTTAACTCATACGTGCCTCTGTCAGTCTGTCCTCCCTAATCTGAAACCGGCCTTCAGTCAGTGTCTCAAAAACGAAAAGCAAAGAAAGATAACAAGGTGATGTAGGTAGTAATTAATTTATCATAAAATATAATAGATACAATAAATAAAGACGTCATAAATTAGATTGGACCCTGTTAAAAACAAGAAGAAAGAATACTCGCTTCCATATGCTATGTAAAATCAATAACAATCATCGCCATTGATAATGATAATCCCAAACGTAATAATCAATACAAGAAATAATAATGATATCTGAATTTCCACGTTCCCTATGCTAAAACGAATGTAAATACTCCTTCTTTTCCTAACTGCTCAAACACTAAAAGATTGAAATGCTTTACCGCCAGACCACCAGACATTGATATACATTCACAAAGTCTAAACTGTTTCAAAGCTAAACTTAGCCTAGTAAACTTGTTAACTGTTTTTTCCTCATACTTGTTACGCTTGGTTGTTGGTTCATGTCCAGATGGATTTTTGCCGACTTAACCTGTAAGTTTGCAAAGCATGCATTGAATGTTCATAGAATAATGTGCGCTATACTATAAGCAGGGAGTTATCTTAACAACTCCCTGCTATAAGTTTTCATTATCTTTACCTTAACCTATTCAGATTCAGATTGCAAGATAATACTTCAGCAGATGGAAAGTGGCATACGTACCCACGCTAACAATTTCTTAACTTAGCTGTTGAAGTTTCCGGTTAGACTAGCATCGTTTATTTGAAATAATATCATTCTCCTTCACTATCTCTTTGTGACTCTTTAAAAATATTTTGGTGTAATAAATATTTTCTATTATGTTTCTGAAACAGTAAAAAATTTTACACGATACCATTCTTCATATCACGTTTCGGACCTGGCTATTAAAATTCGGATTGGCACCGGAACTTATCGTCTGCATTCCGCAACGTTGCCAATTTACATGATTTTTTCGAATAAAACAACGCCATAAATTTTTGAATTAGCTTTGTGAAATTAATGGTAGTGTAGTAACCATTAGAATACAATCATCAATAAAAAGCACTTGATTTAAAGTCCATATTCTCTTCATTTAATGAAATTAAAAAAAAAAATTATCAATTAAAAGATGGCGGATTTTGAGCATGGAGTTTACAATACTAGACCTGTCGCGCCTAAAGGGCCACGACAGAAAACCCACTTAACAGGATTAAATAAGGATTTATCACACTTGAGCAACTACACATGGTTCAGAAAAGCCCCCACTAAAATCGAATACTTCCACTTTATATCACACACTCCACTCATCAATTGCAACTGAAGGTCTGAAGACAGAACGAAATATTTTGCTTTATAACTTGTAGCATAGTTGGAGCAAAGAGCTTCTATGTAGAAGCTCTTTGGTTGGAGAATGAAAGTATCATTAAACCTCCAAAAGGTCGTTTATCTTATTATTTCTATATTAAGTCTCCAACACACGCATATATATATATATATATATATATATATATATATATATGCATATATATATATATATATATATATATATATATATATATATATATATATATATATATATATATATATATATATATATATATATATATATATATATATATATATATATATATATATATATATATATATATATATATATATACATATATATATATATATATATATATATATATATATATATATTTATATATACATATACATATATACATATATATATATATATATATACATATATACACATATATATATATATATATATATACATATATATGTATACATATATATATATATATACATATATATATATACATATATATATACATATATATATACATATATATATACATATACATATATACATACATACATATATATATATATATATATATATATATATATATATATATATATATATATATATATATATATATATATATATATATATATATATATATATATATATATATATATATATATATATATATATATATATATATATATATATATATATATATATATATATATATATATGTATATATATGTATATATATATTTACTAAACAAAATATGACTTGTACTACACGCAATGTCATCTATCTCAAAACATGCTTAAAATGCAAACTTCAATACGTAGGCCGCTCAACATCAACACAATTTAAAGCGTGTTTTTGCAATCACAAATCTTCGATGGTTACCAACAAAAAACTTTCGAAGTTGCTGTCCATTTTTGTCGTATACGACCTTTCTGACTGTAAATTCATCCCATTTGAAAGAATTCTAGATTCTCAAAACACCGAAAAAAAGCTGCTTACAAGAGAAGTATATTGGACAGCCCAACTACACACTTTGTAGCCATACGGACTTCACTCAAAAAACCCGGATTAGTTACACCAACTCCCCCCTGGTCACACATATTTTAATAGACCTTTCCCCACTCCTCTCGTTACTTTTAATTTTTCTTTAATTTAGTTTCCGCTCTAGTAATTTGTCCCCTTAATCATGGAGCTATTAACTGCTCCATGATCCACCGTAGCTTTATTATAGTCTTGTTATACTCACTTATTTGCATTTGTTCAACCGATAAAGGTCGGATGACCGAAACTTGTGTGTGTGTGGGTGTGTGTGTGTATATATATATATGTATATAATATATATATATATATATATATATATATATATATATATATATATATATATATATATATATATATATATATATATATATATATATATATATATATATATATATATATATATATATATATATATATATATATATATATATATATATATATATATATATATATATATATACATATATATATATATATATATATTGATATATATATATATATATATATATATATATATATATATATATATATATATATTGATATATATATATATATATATATATATATATATATATATATATATATATATATATATATATATACCTGCCCTACTGATGTGGTGCTACAACCTTACCTTCTTTCTTCCAACCTTACCTTGTTTCCTCCACCTTCTCCCCTTTTCACAAATCATCAACTTCAACAGGCTTTTAGGGAGGTGGTGTGACGGGTGCAATCGCCCCCTCCATCGTACGCAAATCTCATATACCTCTATAGGCAGATAGGCTTACGGGGCGGTGGCAGGCGCCACTTCTCGAGAAGTTTTCTTCAATTTCGTGAAATTTGCTTCCATTTTCGAGAGAGAGAAAGTTTCCGGAAAGTTTCAAAAAGTTCTTAAAATTTCAGAAAATTGTCTTTCTTTTCCAGTTTTCGAGAAAACTTCATTTTTTTCAAAATTTTCTTGAAATTTGGTTCAATTTTCGGAAAATTTTATTCATTTTCAAGAAATTACTTTTAGATAGCTACAAAAGAAAATAATATGGGAAAAATAAATCATATTTTTGGTAGTCAGAGGAATCGTAAACACAACTTCTTTTAGGTTGCATACTTTTTTAGGAAAAAGAGGAGGAAGGGGGAGGGGGGCTAGTCCACCTATTCGGGAAAAATCAAGACCGCCCCAATCCAAACGTCTACAATAGGTTTATGTATACCTTCTTATAATTCATGTGAAATTGGGAAATTTCACTGTGGAAACACACCCACCATGGAAAATCCTGGCAACGTGCCTGATCACAATTTGTTCACAAAAATAGTATTTTGAAAATTGCTGTACATTCCTCGTCATGTATATTTCTCGTCATGTTGTATACTGTTCTCCAATAACTGGAAAAGATGCATGTGCTCGGTGTGTATTAATTCCTCAGTAATCTACATTTAATGTAAATTTGAAGTGCCTAAAACCTGTAAATACCCCTTTCTTGCAATTAGTACACTGGTCCTTTTCTGGTTCAAGCAGGCGCGTATAGAAGGGTCAACTCTCAAATTTTCCAGGTTACAAATGGAAAATTGCAGGAATAAATTAAGCTTCTATCAAATGTTGCTGCATAGGAAATGTTCAGGAAGTCTCCTTTAGTGTTCAGGAAATCTACTTTAATTTTCAGAGAAATTTGGCTTAATTTTATCAACATTTCCCTCCCAACTGGAAGAAAGCATATAACCGAGAAGGTGAAATCGTCTCAAGGGGTAGGCCCCTACCCCTCTATTCCTACGCCTCTGGCTTCAAGCTAGGATAATGAATAACGATTGACCAAGACAGATCTTTAATTAACAAAAAACAATGGCGATTACTTTGTACGTAAATATTGCATAGCTTCATTTGCATACTGGAGGATTTATGCTGCGCTTTTGTAATATTAAGCGCAGCATAAATTTTTGCATCTCTAATAATAAGCCTCTGTCTTGTTACGATTTATATTCGAAGTAGTATCAGGTCTCCTGCTACTCGATCTTCATCTACTTGGAAGGAGATGCCCGTCCAAAACTTTCGTCTTCTCTTTGGTGTTACTTTCAAATTGGAAGAACTCTGTGGAGACAGGATATAGTTTGCTTGTTAGAATAACACATGTTACATACAACAAGTATAAAGGCTTAGTTCAGTGGTCAAGCATGTCTATCTTATTTTGTTATATGAAAGAGGACCTAAAAAGAAACAAAATGGTGGAGAAAGCGTTCAAAAATCTTATTCCGTTAAAGAGATATTCAAGTGAGCTGTCTTATCTGTGTAGAAATGACCGATGTAGTAAGTCTACTATGGAAAGTAAGTCTACTATGGAAAGTAGGCCTAATAGAAAATCGGCGTCTTCATCTTCACATTCTTTTAAATTGCTAATGTATTTAAAAGAAAGCTTATTTAATTTGTTCACTACCTAAGTTATTTTCCCTCGAACTCTCTTCAGGTGGTATATTATAAATACCCTTCCTATACATTATGTATGTTCCTGATATATCCCATGATTGTTAAGGCACAAACTTTGAAATTGCAAGACAAAATATGATAGAATTACATAAAGACTTTAAGCAATCTGAGGCTAGTCTGATTTTAGTCGTTTCTAAACAAATTATACCAAACTATAAACTTGCTGATATCTCCTCAACGGAATAAGGTTTTGGAATGCTTTCTTCAGTATTTTGTTTGTTTTGAAGTTCTCCTCCATATAAACTGATTATATAGACCCTTGCTTAACCCCTGAATTGATCCTTTTACTGTGACTTCTTACTGGTTCGGATAATACCAGTATCAGGCACCTATGTGCAGTCGTCTGCCAAAATGTATGTATGTGTGTATGTCTGTGACCCTTTGCCTGTAAACACGATATCTCCTGAACAGTAGAACTATGCAATGTCATATTTGCACATAGATGCATCATGACCCATAAATGGTCCCTGTTGTTTTTAGTATCGATATGGTGCATATTAATGAGTGGACGGAGCAAAATGTAAAAATCTTCATATGCTCATAGTTTGATAACCCTATATCTGTTTTGTATCTTCTATTGGCATAGGTATTAGGGTTGGTGTTGATGCCCATCGTATAACAATTTTCAAAATCACTGATATGAATTGTGGGCGGGGCATAATGTGGTTTTACTAAAAACAGCATGTAAACACGGCACTCGTGAACCATACATCAGTAGCATGTCAAATTTGCCGCGCACATTGATTAATCATGACTCAAAGATGGTCCCTATTGTTTTGGTGTCGATATCATACATATTAACGAATGGAAGAAGCTTAGTGCAACAATCTTGAACTTTTCAAATATTTATAAGTGATGCCAGTTTTGCTTCTTATGTGGCATGTTTATGTCGTTAGATAGTGGCACATGCTTATGTTGCTACAATGTTATATTGAATTAATTTGATTGATTTTGAAATTTAAATATGTTTATCTTGACTCCACCCACAACCTGTAAATCTATATTAAATTAATATCTTTTATACTGTTTTGGAATACTACCCTTTCATAAACCTAAATTTCTTTGTTTATTGTCTACAATAGCATTATTGTTCTCCCAGGACAAATACTAGATGAATTAATAGACGGCCACAGTGGCAAGATTCTACCTTTGAATTGCATTTGAAGTGCATTCCTTTTCAATGCTTAACGATCGCAACAATTGCAAAGAATGTTTCACGAGTTGGTCACCAGTAGTGACTTTGTATAATTATCTAAAGCTTGAAAGAAACAAATACTTTGGTCTAGTGGTCTATCATGACATTTCCAAGTTAGATGTCCCTGGTTGAATTCTTGGCGGGTCCTCATCCATCAGTTCTTCACATACGAATTATACCTTAACTGTCAAAGACTGGATGATGAATACCCAATATCTACATTTTAAAACTTATGTAAAAACTTGTCACTTTGAAACACAGATATTTATAGTGCTTTAGCACCTACCAATCAAGGATTCATTCCCACAACTAGGGGAGGGGAAAATTTACATCAAAGAGTCATTTGCGCAACTAGCAAAGGGGGAAAATTTACATCAAAGAGTCATTCGCACAACTAGGGAGGAGAAATTGACATCAAAGAGTCATTCGCACAACTAGGGGAGAATTGACATCAAAGAGTCAATCACACAACTAGGGGAGAATTGACATCAAAGAGTCAATCAAACAACTGGGGCTCAAAGTTGCTATTGCTTTAAAACATGTTTTATATGACTATAATATTCAACATTTCTCTGATTGGAGAGGAAGGGCCCATGGAACATGCTAATTTTAAATTCAAATGAGGTCTCACTGGAGCTCTAATGATTAACAAAATGAAATAAAGCAAATCTTAATATCCTCAGATGTGAATTATAATGTAAGGAGTGGCATTACAAAGGGGTCCATAAAATAACGTTATTATTGCACCTGCACAATACAACAGCTTCTAAAAATACTACGAGGATAGCCTAGCGTTATACAGTGCATATGTATTAACTTGTTAGAATGTCTACAGTACAGGTTCTTGTATGCATTAGGCCAACTTTTCGTTTCGATGTTGGCACATGCGCAAGAGGTCGACGTTACCACAGGATGAGTGAGGAGTCGGCTTCAACCAGCTCCAAGCAGCTACAGTTATTACAAGAGAGCCTATATATTACTTCACGTTACCATACAGAGCATGAGTTCATACATTTTGTATATAATTAAGACAACGTTTTTAATGAGCTAGATTAAGGCTCGGAAACACAACCGTTTGGTTTCTGTATGGTAATATATGTACATCCAGTAGCAGCGCCATGCAGGATTATGTTGCCAAAGAAATAGGGGGAAGCTTTGTCTTATTGGGTGGGGAGATGTTTATTCATTTGTTTTATGTATGTACCGTACAATACCCCCCTTTGCCTCCGCAGCCAGTGCCGCCATTGGATACATCCAATCTTAATTAGGCCAATAATCAATTTTTTTAGCTGAGTATACAAAATTTCAGGTTTGTATGTCTTATCTGTGTGCAGTGGCGGTGCCAGGATTTTGATACTGGGAGAAAGAGAGGGGCAAATTTGTCTCATGGGAGGCAAAGGTCTATAGACCAGTGAAAATATACATCCATCACCCATACAACATATTATGGGTCTGCAGGTGGGGGAAGAGTGTTCTCGTGGGGGGATTCCCCGTAGCACCGCCCGCCACTGGTATAGAAAACACGAGGATGGAAGAAAGTTTATGTTTAAAAAAATTGAATATTGGTATTGTGCCTCTCAGGGAAAGATTGTCTCCCGCCCTTTCCCCCACTTCCTGTGCCTCTGGCTACAAGCTACAATCCCCCACTGTTACCACACTACCTATAACTAACGTTCTTCCTCTTTCTTCTTTTTGTTCCCCAATAAAAGGTGGAAAATTAAAAGAGGTGGAACAGGCCTAAAGCCCCCGCCCCCCGCCCCAGCAACGTATACCTGCATGCTTTAAAATGAGAGGGTATAAATTCAACCTAACAAATGATGTTAATAACCAATCACACATACCTTTTGTGAGTTAGCACCATCGTCAACATTCTCCCTGGCTTCTTTTGTGGCTGTCTTTGCAGTTTTTTGGATTTAAGTTTCTTCCCAACATTTTCCATTCTGGAAGGACTATATCTTTGACTTCAGACCTATCTATGTTTAACGTTCTGTGGATATCACCTTTTTGGATGAGTTTCAATTCGTTCACAATAGAATGAAGGGAGTCACTAACTTCATTAATCACCATCTCCAAGTCCTCGCGATCGGATAGTCTGTTACTGCTCGCAAATATGTTCTCACAATCCTGTAAAAAAACAAAATATTTCATAAAATCTGACAAAATTACAACCTTGGTCACACATGCAGGATTTGGGGATACAGGGTGCACCCCCCCCCCCCTCTTCCACGCACACACACACTCTACACACACACACACGCAAGAAAAACCGACGTTTCCGAGCCTTACCTCCACCGCACAGTGTAGAGGGGGCAACAAGTGTTTTAGGTTTGTAGATTGGGGGAAGTGGGCATGAACCAGGGCTCTATTCTAAAGAACTTTACACAAGGGCCACCATTGTTCATAGCTGCATAAAAATGGATTATCAAGACCATATAATGTCCAAAGCGAGAGGTGTAAATAAAGCTTTGAAAGGAAAGGTCCCGTGCAATGTAGAGTACGTGTCTTGCCCTGTGTGGTGAAGAGTAGAGAGGGAAAGGTCCCGTGCAATGTAGAGTACGTGTCTTGCCCTGTGTGGTGAAGAGTAGAGAACGTTAGTACCTGTGGGGGACGATGGTACCCATGGGGGACGAGGGTACCCGTGGTACAGGCGGATTCGCTAATGATAGTAATGATGATAATAATAATAATAATAATAATAATAATAATAATAATAATAATAATAATAATAATAATAATAATAATAATAATAATAATAATAATAATAATAATAATAATAATAATAATAATAATAATAATAATAATAATAATAATAATAATAATAATAATAATAATAATAATAATAATAATAATAATAATAATAATAATAATAATAATAATAATAATAATAATAATAATAATAAAACATCAACATCATCGTCGTCGTCATCGTCATCACTATCGTCATCGTCACCGCCATCGTCATCATCATCATCATCATCGTCATCGTCACCGCCATCGTCATCATCATCATCACCATCGTCATCGTCACCGTCATCATCATCATCATCATAATCGTTATCATAATCATAATCATAATCATAATCATAATAATAATAATAATAATAATAATAATAATAATAATAATAATAATGATAATGATAATGATAATGATAATGATAATGATAATGATAATAATAATAATAATAATAATAATAATAATAATAATAATAATAATAATAATAATAATAATAATAATAATAATAATAATAATAATAATAATAATAATAGTAATAATAAAGGTAACAAACCTTTTCAAATTCACCAAAAAAATGAGCGATGTTCTCTGAAGTGTTGACTGCCATTTCTTCTCTGAACGAGTCATAGTTAGTTAGTATACTTGACATGGCTTTTATCAGTAATCCCATATTATAGTACCTTGCTTTTTCAACAAGACGCATATTTTCTAAAACAATCTCTTCAGTGAAATCATCGCAGCCGGTTTCGGTTTCCTTTTTGTGATACCATGTTGACCGTCGTAAAGTTTCTGAATTATGAGGGTGATATACGGGTTTTAAACAGCCATGTTGAGCAAAATTTAGTATTTCCATAGAGCGTTTGAGTTGCTGGTAGGGAAGATTCGAATTCGTAATCTCACGAACAGGCGCCATCTTGACCAAATGGCCAGATGGTATAGAATCGGAAATGCACTTTCCCGGGCAACGTCAAATCAAAAAGCTGAAAACAAAACAAAAAGAGTCAGTCAGTTTCATCATCTATAGGTCCAGCGGACGTGGTCCGAAGCGCCGCTAGACTTACGCGCCAGTGGCGCCGCAGTCCCATCCAAAACTAGGTGCACAAATAGTTATAAAAAGAATGATGTCCGAGATTATATCTTATATCGCATGCACTGCACAATTCGCTCTAAAACCAATGCAATGGTGCCTGTGCAGCAGATCAACAACTTTTCAAATGTCTGCTAAACATGTCTCTAATATTCAAGCAGGGGCCAAAGCACCCAAATGACCTTGAAAATAGCCGGGAACAGCCCTTCGGGAGTAAGATTCTCAGACTCTCCCACCTACAGTCAGTATATTGTGCGCGGTTGGTAAATCTGGTCCGAAATATTTCCACCTCCCAGTCTGCCCCTGAATTTCATTAAGATTAAATCTAGGCCAAATATTGTAAGGTTTGTGAAAAATAAAATCGAAACATTAAGAACATCCAGTGGTGTATTGCCAGGTACATGTATACTGGAGGACAATGTGTACCCAGTCGCCTCCACGGGCGTAGGAAGGGTCACATCTCAGGGGCAAAAAAAAATCCTGGTGACAGGTGGAAAAATTGCACTAAATTAAGTTTCCATCAAAAGTTGCTGTTAAAGGAATATGCCCTGATTTTTAGTAAAATTTAATTTAAAAGAGCATACTTATGTTTACAGACAATGTCAGTGGTACAAAAATCAGGTTGATATCATATTCCGTTCAGAAGATATGGATTTTCAATTATTTCTCACTTGCATTTTAAAGTTTTTGTACAGTATGATGAATTCGAATTTGATGATGTCATCTGGTCATAGAGGCAATTCCATTGCAAATGTTTAGGTATTTCTTTGAATGTTAATTGGTTGTTTCTGTATATGATTAGAAACAATTTTCCAAAAGCTATTGAGGTTGGGTATGTATTTAAATACCTGACTTTCATCAATTTATTTTTCTAGCAGGCATTATTAATTAAAAAGGATGATAGATTTTAATGAAATACATCAACTTTGTGGGAGAATGTGTTGCCGTGATGTCACACTGAGCCTTTTCCTATTCGTTTGTGGCATTTTTTGTGAATTTTAAAATTTGAATATCTCCTGGTAGGAATAACATATCAACATGATTTTTGTACTAAATCGTTTTTAAAAATTTGCTCTTTCTTACGAAAAAACATGGAAATATTCTTTTAATTTGAAAATCCCCTTCGATGTCCTTTATTTTCGGAAAATTTCTTTCATTTTAGTTGAATTTTCTTCAATTTCGAAAACATTTCTTCACCAACCATTTATCTGTGAGTCGCGGGTACCGTGGTACGTATAGGCAATATACACGAGAAATTATGCATGAGCTGTAGACAATACCGCCGAGAAGGGATGGTAAGTAGGGCGTTGCACCTGGGCCCGGAGTCCTTAAGGCGCCGGATCGTATGGCCAGTAAAATTAGGAAATGAAATGTACGTTCAAACAGCTTAACAGTAGCAAAAACGGTGCAACTTGGAACTAGAAATGGTAAGGACCTTTTTTCAGAAATTTCCGATATGGCCCGGATTTTCGGTTTGCCACCGGGCCCTTCGATCCTCTCGGCAGCTCTGGCTGTGGAACCAACGACATGCTACTTCCTGGTGGAACTGATATTCACAACGGTGTAAAATTGGAACAGAAATAGGTGATGATCTTTTTTTTTAAAAGACAAATTCCAATGTGTTTAGGTGGATCAGCTACCCACTACCCTTCCTTTTTAATAAATCAGAACTTTTCACGAGTATAAGTTTTAAAATGATATTTCCTTTCCTTTCAACATGGTAAATTTCGACCACCGACCATGCACCCCTACAAAATGAATTTAACGAGGCGATAGATATTCATAAATTTATATGGATATAAAAGTATGGTTTCATATGAATGTCCCTAAGGAACGGACACCCCCCCCCCTCCCTTCCTGGCTATGGGCATGGACCACTTGGAAATAGCATAGACCAATTGGGAATCCCAACTTGAATTTTGTCATGGGCCCTCCAACCACATACCACACCCTCATCCAACCACACTCAAACCCAGAGGAGTTCCAGATTGGTGGGGCAAGAAGACGGGGCCTTCCCCAGGAAAATGTTTTGAAAATTGGTGCACGCATGAAGTGCAATCTCCCGGCTTTGGCACTAATATGGCCAATTTTGAAGAAACCATCGCTTCATATAATCATAATGATTTGTTAAATGTTGGCCCAAACTTAGCCACAACATTCCTATTTCTGAAAGAATAAACATATACAATTATCTACAAAACAGAAATGAGTTTTCCATGTTCCTTGAAAAAGTTGATGAAGCAGAGATTTTAAGTGTAGTTACACATTTCAAATCAAAGAAATCAAAAGGTTGTTATGATATTAATGTTTTGTCTCAAGAATGTTATTAATTGTATAACGAAACCGCTAGCTCATATTTGTAATCAATTCTTTGTTACTGGGGTGTTTCTAGCGAAGATGAAGATTGCTAAAGTAGTATCACTTTATAAAGCAGGGGATAAGGATATTTTAACTATAAATATAGACCTGTCTCAATTCTTCCATAGTTCTCCAAAATATTAGAAAAGTTATTTGAAAAAAGAGTTTTATTGGTAAACATGATATGTTAGTGAACAGCCAGTATGGAGAGGTCTACAGCTTTGGCTCTTATGGAATTGATTGAGGAAATAAACTCTGCCCTTGACAGGAAGAAGCAAACTATTGGTGTCTTCATAGATTTGAAAAAGGCTTTTGATACTGTTAACCATGTTCTTCTTACCAAGAAATCACTTGTATGGTATCAGAGGGGTTGTAAATGATTGCGTATTAAGTTATCTCAAGAACAGATAGGCAACAATTTGTTAAGGTAGAAGATTGCTCTTCTGATTGGTTAAATATTAAAAGTGGTGTTCCCCAAGAGTCCATTTTAGGACTAAGATTATTTATATTATACAATAATGATATATGTAATGTCTCCAACCTTGCTAAATGTGTACTGTTTGCAGATGACGCTAATTTATTTGAGTTCAGACAGTGATATTGACAGTTTGTGTTAGAGTGCTTGTAATGATTCTGAAAAAATTTAAAGTATGGTTTATGGTGAACAAATTATCTTTAAAGGATTAGTTCAGTGGTCAAGCAAGTCTATCTTACTGTATATTAAAGAGGACTTCAAAAGAAACAAATTAGTGAGAAAGCATTTAAAAATCTTATTCCGTTAAGGAGATATTTAAGTTTAAAGTTTGGTATCATGATTTGTATAGAAACGACTAAAATCAGACTAGTTGTGACGTCATAGCGTCAGATTCCTCAGTCTTTATGTATTTTATCATATTTTGTCTGCAATTCTGTGGCTTATAAACCATGGGATATGTCAAAAACGTAGTACAACTGAATCTAGGAATGGTATTTATGACATACCACCTGAACTAAATTTGAAGAACGAAATTTGGAGTGAAAAAATTAAATAAACTTTCTTAAAAGTACATAAAGACTTTAAGAAACCAGAGGCTGTGACGTCACAACTAGTCTGATGTCAGTCGTTTCTACAGAAATGATACCAAACTTTAAACTTGAATATCTCCTTAACGGAATAAGATTTTTGAACGCTTTCTTTAGTTTTGTTTCTTTTGAAGTCCTCTTTCATATAAAATGAACTTGCTTGACCACTGAACTAATCCTTTAGATATTAGCAAAATAAATTTCATGTTATTTTCTAACAGGCAATGTCACAACAATATTATACTAAGCATAGATAACCATGTTATTGAAACAGTATATTCAACAAATATTTTGGGCGTAATAATTGATAGTGAATTACAGGATCATAAAAACGAGAGTACAATCTAAAATGGCCAAAAGTATATCAAAAACGTACTAGAAACTGAATCTATGAAATTATTATACAGTTCACTTGTATTTCCTTATAATAAAGAGGGAGGCTCGGCTCAGTAAAATACAGTAAAAATAGGGGATACTTTATTTTGACGTCACTTCCGGTTGTGGAGGCAAGATCCGATCCTCTGTCTGTTTGTACCACACAGTACAGCCAGACACTAGCATGTACGTTGTGTGTGCAGAATTACATACACAGCGCATTACGTTACTGCAGTACTGTGACGAGAAACTTATTTGGTTTTTTCAATGCTTTTTTGTCAGAAAGTGAAAGTGAAATTTTAGTATTATAATACTACAGTGATAGTCACCAAATGAAAATTACTGAGAAAAAAAAAGAAGAAGATGAAAGCAAAAAGTCAAAATAAACGATTCTACCGGGGCTTGAACTCACGGCATGATTTGAAAAAGAAACGGTAGTTGAGATCTCCGCAAGCTTCTGGGCTATCTTGTCTGGTACCCTTAGCGTCGTTTTTAATTACTATATACATTGCAATACGAGACCTTTAATTACTGCGCTGAAGTTTGGGGTAAATACGTTCAAATCAAATATCCATCCACTGCAATTTACGTTTTACCATGGAGTTAGAAGAGACTCCATGGTTTTACAAAAGAAAGCAATAAAAATAGTTTACAATACCAGGTATAATGAACATGATAAGTTATTTATTGATTTGCATGCCTTAAAACTGAAAGATTTGGTTGATTGTAAGACTGGTATAATATTTTTTAGAGCAAAGAGAAGGTCTTTGAAACGAAATTTGCAAATTGTATTTAATTGTGAAAGGAATAATTATTATTTTACCAGACAAAATGACAATTTTAAACATGTTTTTACACGTACTTCCTTAAAAACAATGTGTATTTCTAGCTATGAAGTTAAGCTATGGAACTCACTGAAGAATAAGCTGAAACAATGTAGTAGTGAAAAATCTTTAAAATAATCATAATTGTGAAATTATGGACGTATATAGAGACATACAAAACAAATCTGGCATTTTTGTTGTTGATATACGTCTATGCGTTTAGTTCCATCGTGATTAGTACAATTAGTAACAATTAAACTACCGTTATCATTTACAAGACATTATTTTACTGTTGTATTTGTTGTCATTTAATCTACTTGTGAGTTTTGGGGAGAGTTAAAAAATTAGTCTCGAACTTTTTTCTCTCTTCTTTTCCACTACAATGTATTAGTACTACTGGCAACAAGGCCAGAAACTTATGTTTTTTGTTTTATTTAAATTTCAAATATACTTTACTTATGTTTTGTTTTTTGTCACTATTTATGTAAATATTGCATGTGGAAATAAATGATCATGAAATGAAAATGAAATAACAAAGAAAGCTTAAGACTTGAAAAATATAACCGACCAAATTATTAGTGGGGCATATGGCCCCACCTGTCCCACCCGTTCCGGTGCCCTTGAAATGCACATATGTTCGGTTATATTACCAGTTTACATCAAGTTGATACTTACTCACTGAGTGGACTGCAATCCAAATATCCATGCCATACTAGTCGGAAAACTGGATACACAACAACCTGTATCAGTTTCGGATCCTTGTTGCTTACCGCATTGAGTGTAACGCAGACGTACATGAGAACTTGCAGTCAAGCACTTACTAACTTAAGTAAAACACTGAACACTGAACTGACTCAATATTACTTAGGATTTTCCTGTGTATTTTACCATACTATATATACATATATATACATAGGCCTACATGTATATATATATTAACGCACAATCAGCTTTGGTAGAAGCTAATGTATTGATGTCGTTTTAATCAAAGCGAACGAACCGAAACAGGCAACACAACAAAGTACAAGAGCTATCACACAATGAGTTTGAACTACACTTTCTATTGTGTTAGTGCAGTGCGATATAGGAACTGGTCAGCTAGTTATTTTGATTTGCTGGACAAGCATCAAAGTTGTCAAACAAGGGAGTTGGTCAATGTGTAGAAGCTCTTTGGTCAAACACGCTTACATCATTAGGCATCCCAAATATTTTCTGATAGTTGTGAGGCTACACATGTATGTTTTAGGCAAACATGTGAAGGTATATGAACCACGATATTTGAATGAGTGCGAAAGTTAATTTATTTTGAAGGAAATTATTAAACAGGAAATTGTAAAAATCAATCATAGAAACGATATGCAGCGGCATAAAACAGAAAATGCATGGACAACACAAAGGCCTATGCCTAAACAGCAAAACACAGAAATATTGGCAATAGATTATAATGTAAATATTGCCAAAATACAGCAGGATAACTGCATCATTCTATTTTGTAATCGTCATTTTACAAACAACATTCCAGTTGTCCATTCTTGTAAGACATGCACTTATTCAGTTATTAGTTCAGTGGTCCAGCAAAGTCCATCTGATATGAAAGAGGATTTGATTAAATTTCCCAAGGGCCATTTAGTGACACAGGGTCACCAAATGGCACTGGGCCATGGCCATTTAGTGAGCTGGGTCACCACATAAATGATTTTAACTTCAAATTTTAAGACTGAAAGTGAGATGGACGGCGGTACTACTATAGGGCTCACCCGAAACTCAAACCATAGGCAGATAGGGGCACTTCGCGTTACGGGCAATGGAAGAAAAACAGGATTTGTCGTGATTTCGACCAAAATTACACAAGCCTTAACCTGTCAACTGAAAAGTCCCAGAAATCAAAGTATTTGGCAAACCAAGTCTTAAATATAATTAAGTATTATTTTTTTACAATGATACTAAAAAAAAATCACTTTTAGAGTGATTATTAAATCTTTTTAGAGTTATTCAATTTTAACTCCTATGGGCAAGTGAAATTCTCACTCCTTGTACGAGTGCTCTAAGTGGCCCAACCGTTTGTCACTTATATCAGGCGATATCGTCATATGTGCACAATATTTAGAATTCCTTTCAAATTTTTTGATTGGTTGAAATTTTGCTGCGCGATTCGTTGTTTCGTATTGCGAGGTATATAGTTATTAAAAACGTCTAGAAAGTCACCTAACGAAATAGCCCAGATGCTTGCGGCGATCGCAAGTTATGTTTTTTTCCCTTCAAATCATGCCGTGAGTTCAAGCAAAGAGCTTATACACCGGTAAAATCGTTTATTTCGACTTTTTGCTTTCATCTTCTTCTTCTTTTTTTCTCATTTTTTTTCATTTGGTGACTATCATTGTAGTATTATAATACTCAAATTTCACTTTCGCTTTCTGACAAAAAAGCATTGAAAAAAACAAATAAGTTTCTCGTCACAGTAACGTAATGCGCTGTGTATGTAATTCTGCACACACAACCAGCATGCTAGTGTCTGGCTGTACTGTGGTACAAACAGACAGAGGATCGGATCTTGCCTCCACAACCGGAAGTGACGTCAACATTTCTCCCCCCCCACCTCCCCTTCTTATTTTTACTGTATTTTACTGAGACGAGCCTCCCTCTTCAACATTTCCGTGATGTAGCATCCGGTCATGCCCGTTGCATACAGTCATATTACATACACTTAGCCTTGCATTATGTGTATTTATAATTAATTGTGCTGACAAGGCCTAGAAAACATGTTTAAAAAAAATCACAAGTGCATACATGAAAATGAAATATTTATCTTAAACATTTTCAGTTAACTTGAAAGACCCAATATTTTTACAGCGTTGGTCGTAAAATAATTCCAACTTCCAATTGAAATTAGGAGGAAACACACAAATCAGTGCTGGCATAGTTGATTGATTTCATTTTTTTTTAATTCTGGGGCGTAGGCCGGGGGTGCGGACGCACCTTTTACAGCAGCCAGAGTTCCGCACGAGTTATTCGTATGACGACTTGTACTACTTTTTTTTTCAAGACTCCCATCGTCCACCTTACGCGTGCGCTCGCTCACCGAAATTGAATTACACTCTCCTTGAAATTTCTACCCCCTCCCCCTCTCCTTCTGCTTTCCCGCTCAGACCAGCCTGGCCCAAATGTTTCATATTGGTCAGTTGGTACAATCTACCTCTCAAATAGTCTAGATTATACACTGTGAAATCAGATTTACAGTGCACAATAAGCATTTGCACATTTTGATACAATATTTTGGGGGTAACTATATAGGGTTGTCAGATTCTATAATCTCAAACTTTGAATGGTGACCTTAACTTAAAACGATATATGTACAAAGTTTTTTGAATCTCCCAAGGAAAATTGCTTGAATATGCAGTTGAAAATTAGACAAATGTTTACTTTTTATATGTGGTGTATTAATAATTAAACATCCCAATGAAATTAATTTGCGTGATAATTATGTTTTTGAAACGAAATCTTGGATCAAACTCAATTAAGACTGCACAAATTATGCAAAATATTTTATGGGGGGGAAGTGTTTGCATGACAAGGTCGCCTGGCCCCGTTGTAATAATTACTTCTGACTTCACCTGGACACGCCAGACTGGAAGGTCTTATATGGGTACGCTTTTGGTGCGGCCAAGATGCACACCCTAAATTGAAGCATTCCAGCACGCAAAATGCTAAAGGAAAGGTATTGTCCCATAAATGAATTCAGAAGTGAACTCCGCCGTGCTGATAACGTCACTTCCGGTTTTCAATCTTTCTTATTGATTGCGAGAAATCTGGGATGTTATCGATCACACATGTAGGCGTTCATGGTCGGTCTGACGGATGTGTGATCGATACCATCGCATATTTCAAAATTGGCAATCGGAAGTGACGATACCAGCACGGCGGCGTTCACTTCTGAATGTATTTATGTGACAATATACCTTTCTTCTAGAAACGCAGCGAAATTACCATTTGCCAATTTGCTTCTCACTTTATATTTAAATTGTTAAAAGTGGGGTTTATGAGAAGTGGGGGGCGGTTCCTCTGTCCCCAGGACAGAAAAAAAACCTCTAGGGCCCGGACAGTTGCGCTCAGTAAATAAACAAATAAATAACCTTCCTAGAATTCACGGTGGACCCGAAAATTCATGATTTTCTTTCAGATGATACGAAATTTCGAATGAAGCTTGACAACGAAAATTTTACCCCCAAAAAAGATACTTCTATCTATATCTACTTCTATAATCTATTGTCCTAATGTATGCGAAACACCCATTTACATGTAAACTGTGACTATGTATGCATTATGTGTAATAAATGAATGACTGATGCTCCATTTCCAAATGGAAGCTATCTGTATTTTATGACCTCTATACAGTTCCTTGCATCCGGGTTTTTTTGCAAATTCCACTCTCGGCGGACCCGGCCGAGGCCCAGCCCCAACGTTACATCACAGATGTAAGCCTATATTGCTACTAACCGTGTATAACCATTATTCAGTTGTTATAAAAATCCCTCAGACTAATTATCAAAAATACTGGTTTAGTAATATCCATTTTTGTCAGTTAACAATGTATCGAAACAACGCTTTGATCAATAGAATATGAAGCTTGTTGAGGGCGATCACCCTTATTTCTTTGGAGAACGCCCTTTGCAGTTTAATTCTTTCTATATTTACTTTCATCGCTAACAAACGTCATGTGTGACATCATTGATTCTGTTTTGACCTTTGAGCCGAGCATCGAATACACTGGAATGGATTCTCTTCCTCGCTGAAATTCTTTCCAGTCAATATCCAGATCTAACAAACTTTCCGCCATCTTGTCTTAAATGGAATCTTTGTCATACTGAGCTCTCACAATATGGCCTATCGTGCGCTGCAGGCGGTTATAAGCAGCATCCATGATCGTCAGCAGTTGTTGACGGATTTGATTTATGATGATCGCGATATCCGTTAGATCAGTTGTTGGCAAACGTTCTGAAACATGACGTCACTACTGGTGACGTCACTATCTACCTATATATGCTCTTGGTTGGATATCCGCGAATTTCGTGACCCGAGGTCATCAGACCGCATAGTAATCGCGCACATGGAGTGAAAACAAAGTGATCAGCTGTGTTTGTGTATAACATGCCATATACGTACCGCAAAAAGTAAGCAGTTTGCCGTTCGTGGTAACGCGCGCAGCTTTGTTTTCACTCCATCAAATGACGTCATCTCCCGATAGTGACGTGCACCAACCAACATAATATCGGTCAAATTTACTGGTGACCTGTCAGGCAATGTCTTACAGCGCTTAATTAAGTGTTGTTTTAAATATGTAAATCCATTTTTTCTCATGATCTGAACAATTTGAAACGAATCTTAACAATTTGAAACCGTGAATCTCAATCAATTGAAAAAATAACTTTTAGAAATTGAGTTTAAATCAGTCTTACACAATTAGACAATAGCAGGGCAATAGTATTTCTCTAATATGCATTCTGTCTCATTGTTCCAATATGTCATGTAAATATTGACAAGAAAAAGTTCATACTTGTTGTCACTCTGATAAAGCTACGCTGTCATATACTGATATAGGCCTAGCCGCCTATACTGCAAGCGCTAAATCCGAATGTCTGAATGTTGCAAAGCACACAATATTCAAACCGCACGTTACATACAATTTATATTTCTAAAATCATCTGACATGTCTGAAGGGGGTATTCCCATTTTCCGTAATAAATGGGAGGAGGAGAGTTACCACTGCCCTGGAAAGTGTATAGTTATCGGAATGCAACCTATCAGAAATGTACACTAGTCGGCATTTTTGCTCCAGCGGAACTTGGCGTCGTGTATTCCGACAATGTAACTGACTGATTGTAACTGCTGAACTGACGAAGGCTATTTAGACATGTGCGAAGGTATTGGCAGATTGGTTACGTCCAAAACGAAGTCGAAACTTCAAAACGAAGATTTCAGAAATCTTCAAAAAAGAAGAACGACAAAACAAAGAATTTTAATATAATTCTGATGGCCGGGAAATAATCTTTTTCGTGTACAGTAGACCTATAACTTCGACAATATTAATGGCTTAACTTGTCCTATCACCGTTTAAAAAAGAATTCTGCTGGTCGAGAAGGCATTTTTAGGGATCGAAAATTAACGGGCCCATTACTCCACCCCTCACACACACACACACACACACACCCTCACCCACCATCACACACACACACACACACAAATAACAATAAAACATCCTTGGTAAAGGTATGCCAAGCCAGGTTTACAAAACGTGTATAGGTCATGGATTTATATGTATCTCATGTTTGAGTTCGGGACAACGGTATTTTTCTGTTATTTGAGTATTCGTTGAATTAATTATCATTCATTAGAATTACTGAGTGATTTCGTCTCCCGTCCAATTACAGTGTCACCGACACTATAGCCTTTTTTTTTAAGAACTGTCATTCAATTTTCGTAAAATTACCTTCATTTGTGGCAAATTTGCTTCGATATTCGTAAAATTTCGTTCATTTTTGTGAAAATTGCATCAATTTTCGGGCAATTTCCTTCATTTTCGGAAATATTTCTTTAATATTTCAGAATTTGCTTCAATTTTCAGAACTTTTCTTTTAATTTTTGTTTAAATTTCTTTCATTTTTGTAAAATTTGTTTCAACTTTCGTGCACATTCCGTAATTTTCGTCAAAAATTCTGTCCTTTTCGGAAAAACTTCTTTATTTGAGTAGTTATAGTCAATTTTCGGAAAATTTCCCTTAATTTTCGTAAATTTTTCTTCATTTTCGTAAAATTTCTTTCAATTTTTGTCAAATTTCTTCATTTTTGTCAAATTTGCTGAAATTTTTGTGCAATTATGCATTTTCGATAAATTTTCTTTAATTTTTTGAGAAATTGTTTACAAATTTTAGGATTTTTTCTTCAATTTTTGTAACATTTTCTTCATTTTTGTATAATTTGTTTCGATTTTTGTGACATTTCCGTCATTTTCGTAAAATTTGTTTCATTTGTGACAAATTTGTTTCAATATTTGTAAAATTTCGTTCATTTTCGCATCAATTTTGGACAATTTTCTTCATTTTCGGATTTTTTCTTCAATATTTTAGAATTTGCTTCAATTTTCAGAACATTTTCTTCAATTTTTGGGAAATTTCCTCAATTTTTGTAAATTTTCTTTCATTTTCATAAAATTTCTTTCAAATTTTGTAAAATTTCTTCATTTTTGTCAAATTTGCTGAAATTTTGTGCAATTATGCATTTTCGTGCATTTTCGAGAAATTTTCTTCAATTTTTGAGAAATTGTCTATAATTTGTAGGTAATTTTCTTCAATTCTCGTGACATTTTCGTCATTTTCGTAAAATTTGCTTCAATAAATTTTTCGAAAGTATTTCTTCAATATTTGAGAAATTCTCCACAATTTCTGGGAAATTTCTTTCAATTTTCGACAAATTTCCATCAATATTATTTAAATTGCTTCAATATTAGTGCAATTTCCTTCATTTTGGGGAAATTTTCTCCATCTTTAGAAAAGTTATAAAATATCCATCAATATAAGCATTTCTTATTCACTTAGGCCTATTGTGCTATTAATAATAATTATGCTATTTCAAACATCCATAATTTGTACAGTACATTACATTTGATATTTTCCCCTCACGACCCATCTTTATCTTTTCTCTTTATGTCTCTTTAACCATACAGTTATTTATAAGCTTATATCCTAGCAGCATCATGATATTCAGTGATTACTCCTCCTAGTACTGTAGTGATATACTTATTCATTCATGCAAATTATCTCCTCATTCGCCTATTTTATTCCTTATATGGATCATAATGCTACCCCTTACAATGTACTTATTCACTATTCGAAGAAACATACTTGTGGTTGACCCATCCTTCACTGACCAGCCAATTTCTCACTTTCTCCTTTTGTTAATGTTTTTTACTTGGTTTTAAAATACAGTAATGTTCACTTTATTTTATAATTCTGCTCAGTAAAGTCGCATCTGTTTGTGATTTTGAGATTTTGAGTTAGAAACATGATTTAAAAGTTTTGAATTTAATTTGTGTTTGCTGTTTTTGTTATTAAAGTGTACTATTCCATGTAGCTCCCCACCCTAGCCTCCATTGTGACAATGTGGAGTTAGAGGGGCTACACATTGCTCTTGCAAAGTGTCTTGTTAAGGCCGTAGGAAGAGTCCATCTAAACGGGAGGCGGGGTGAAAGGGGAGGGGGGACTAGCAAATTGCACTTTTAAATTAAAACTTTTATATTAAAAAATTGGCCCCCAAATAATAAAAGTCTAATGAATTGATTTTGAAGAGTCAGATTCCATAGTTTCTTTTCTTCCGCTTTTCTTCCGGAAATCTTCAATTTTCGTAAAAATTTGCTTATTTTCGTGAATTTTGCTTTAAGTTTTGATAAGTTTCCATCAATAAGTTTCCATGAATTTTCGGAAAACTTCATTTTTGTGATATTTGCTAGTTTTTGTGTTTTGTTTTTTTGCCCATTTCCATCATTTTCGTGAAATTTGCTTCAGCTTTCGTGATGTAACTTTTCTTAATTTTTCGAAAATTTACTTTAATTTTTAAGGTTGTCCAAGTTTATTTTCTTGAAATTTGCTACAATTTTTGTGCAATTTCCTTCATATTCGGAAACTTTCTTCACTTTTCGAGAACTTGTTTTAAATTTTTAGCAAATTTTCCTCAATCTTCGTATTTTTTTAATTCAGTGAAATTTGCTACAATTTGTGGGAAATTTTACCAATATCTTTAACCCCCTCTCCCCCTTCTTCCCACTCATTACGAATGGTTTCTGGACTGTGATAAGAGACTCATACATTTTTGTACTGAGACAAAATATACAATTTCTCCCCACCCCTCCCCCACCCTCCTGCACCCATGTTAAATAATTTCTTATGCCGCTGATGTAGCGAACATTTCATATCAGGTCAGGTGAGGTTTACTTCTAGCCTCATATGAATGCAATAATTCGCTATCTAATTTTTCAGGTACAATTTAGGACATAGTTCCTCCATAATGGCCATCATTTGAAGACATGTGAACCATAGTCTTTTTAACATAATAACTGGGGGTGTCTTCCATTTCTTTTCATTACCCATCAATGATGAATTTTGTTTAATTCTGTGAAAATATCCCTATGCATATATCAATGAATCACCAAAATGGGGACCAATGATCGACTTATTTAGCCATTGAAGGGCCAGTAAATTAAGATAATAAAATCTCCCCACCCAAAAAAAACAATTCCTCTTATTTCTCACCTTTGACAGTAGGTGTATCTCATATCTTTACCGATGAATTGCATGTTTTGTCCCCACACCAGATTTCTTAATGTGAAATGTTTTTTTGTTCAGCCTTTCTACTTACAGACTTAACAAGGTATACTGTTGTAAATGTCGTGCTAAGCAATGCCTTGAACTTCTGATGGATTCGAAACCCATTTAATCAGCTTGAACAAAGCTCCTGGCAAATTATAGGGATCCTACACATCAATCATTGAACACTTAGCTTATCGCTTTTTCGTTCATCAATTAGATGTTGTATGTACTTAATTAAAGATTCTGATCCAGAAGAATTCATCATTTTAATTTCATGCGTACTAGAACAGTTGTGGGTGTGTGTGTGTGTGTGTACGGTATATAATACACGCATGGCACCAGTTTTGCGAGTGGTAGCACAGAACTAATTATTTGCCCCATTGAAGCCTATAATAAAAGAGTCAAGTTCGGGGTCCTTTTTGTACAAGAATGTTATAGGTTTTGGGATCTTTTCCAAAAAGTACCATCTAATACCTCTCGGATGAGGGTACTTTCAATAGGGGGTCACCAGAGGTTTTTTTTTTTTTTTTTTTTTTTTATAGGAGAGGGGGCTGAAGTGAAGAATCTATACACCCTCACCAAATTTGGGTATGGGTCCATGGTAAAATAGTTCCCCATGACACTTTTACTGAAACAAATCTTATAAAGTTTTGATATGCTAGTCAAGGCTTTTCCTTTCTCTACCATTACTGAAATTTTCAATTTCTCAGCTTCCTGTCCCATGACATGGAACCTCTCGAAAATGTTTTTATTCGCCTTTTCTATGAGGGTTTTCATTTTCGGATGGCGGAGTGATGCCTTATTAGTTCCGTGCTACCTATAGTAGCATAAACTTCTTCCTATCTCTTTAAGATTAATATCACTGCATCCGGCACTAAATTCCCACCAACCTTGTACGACCCAAAATTCTGCTGGACTATTTGAGTCCTAGAAAAACAGCTAGCATTTAACTGTGCAAAGTGTAACATATGAAAAAAATGCTCATAACGGTCTATCATTAAAACCAACAAAAATAATAAGAAAATAGTATTTTCTTGGGGAAATAATTTGATAGAGGGTGGTTCCTACAAACATTTGCGTATGTTATGAGGGCTGAGGGCTAACTTTGAAGGGTTTTCTATGGAATATAGTTAATAACCAAGAAATTAGCAAATTTGCATGAAAATATGATTGGATCTATTAATTTCACTATTCTATAGCATGGAAACACACTTTCCCTATTGAAAAAAAGCCTTTTGCCATTCAATTGAGGTCAATATCTCTATTAAACAAACAGAAATCTCTAAAAGCCATGCCCCTCTCCCCTAAAATTTAGCAACATGTTCCCCCCCTTCTCCCTCCCAAAAAAAGAAACGCCTATTTAATGATTTAGTGCAAATTTAGCCTCTCTGCTTTGCTGGACCATGAAAAATGACTGTTTTCTCACTTTTATGACAACTTTTAAGTGCAAAGTCAGGACCTTTATCAGCTAAAACAATGTAATTTAGTGACCTGTGATGACCTATGTCAATCTGAGTGACAGAGTTTAACCCAAAAGAAAGATATGAACATTAATCAGTCCAATTAAATACATTTTTATGAAAATTAAATGCTACCATTGGCCAGACCTACTGCGAAGAAACTTAAAATACATCATAAAGGACTCATTTACAAGGAAAATACCATTTTGTATACAAAAAGTTAACCAAATTCAGACTTTCAATGAAATCTAGGGTCAGTTTTCCTCAGCAAATGACTACATGAAGAAAAGTTCTTTAATAGCTTTCAAAATCAGGCCCAGAGAGAAAGAAAAACTACTGTCCTTTTGAATTACTGAACTACTGAATTTTCAAGTTGGGCCTATTTAGAGGTGTCAAATTTCCGACTATTTTCTCAACTCCCGAATTTTTCCTCAAAAATCTGACTTTCCTCACAATTTCCAAAGCTTTTCCTCAATATATCCAACTTTTTCCTCAAACTTTCCGGGTTTTTTTCAAATAGAACTTTTCCTCAAACTTTCCGAAATATTTCTTCAAAATTCATTAAATATCCTAGTATAATCCCCCCCAAAAAGTTTGTGTATAAAAATATTTTACTTCTTCCTCAGTGTTTTCTCAAAAACTTCCGACTTTTCCCTTAACAGCTTAACATTTCTGCTAACGGGAGGGTGGGGCGGTAGGCGGGTAGCTTGGATTCGGAATTTCTAGTGTAGCTACGCCACTGCACATAATAACACCGTTATAAACAAACGTAGAAGTTCACAAGTTGGCCCATCTATCAGTTTATATGCGAATTAATTCTTCGTAATAAGTATCCCTTAAATCCAATAAGTCTACAAAATTTGTTGACATGCTCAATTTAGCTGATTGTACACCCACATTCCAATCGATTTCTCAAGCCTAACTTGACATATCCCCCATTGAAATACTTGGTGAATCTCCATATCAAAGCACTTTTCTTTGCGTCTACTCATAAGCGTACGGGGAGAGGAAGGGAGGGGGGGGGGGATACAGAGCATATTTTCCCAGAATATACTGGCAAAATTTGACCTGACATGGTTATATTAATAAAATCCACGTTCTTGAAATAATAAGAAAGCCAAATCACATAAGTTGGTCAAATCTAAACTGAAGGGAGTTTTTCTATCTCAGGACTTACAAGGAAAAGTGATTGGGTCATGATTTGATGCCAATGTTATGTTCTTTTCATGGAGGTCGAGAAGGTAGTCAGATATCTCCCTCAAAAAAGAAGAAAGAAAGTATTTGACCATTTTTGCGGCTAAAGAAATTAAAGGACCCAGATAGCTTGAAAAATAAAACATAACAAATATAACTTTAAATTCTATAATTCCAAATACAACATGCATGGCCTCAGTTTTATTTGAACAGACTGTGAAATAAGGATTGGAATAGTATATACTCTTAGGGACTTTCGCTTGTTAGAAATTAGAAATTGATTGGCTAAGGTGATCTCCCGGGCCACCCCTGCAGCCCAACAATAAATGGCTAAGGTGATCTCCCGGGCCACCCCTGCAGCCCAACAATAAATGGCTAAGGTGATCTCCCGGGCCACCCCTGCAGCCCAACAATAAATGGCTAAGGTGATCTCCCGGGCCACCCCTGCACCCCAACAAAAATGGTTAAGGTGATCCCCGGGCCACCCCTGCAGCCCAACAATAAATGGCTAAGGTGATCTCCCGGGCCGCCCCTGCACCCCAACAATAAATGGCTAAAGTGATCCCCGGGCCACCCCTGCACCCCAACAATAAATGGCTAAGGTGATCTCCCGGGCCACCCCTGCAGCCCAACAAAAAATGGCTAAGGTGATCTCCCGGGCCACCCCTGCAGCCCAACAATAAATAGATAAGGTGATCTCCCGGACCACCCCTGCAGCCCAACAATAAATGGCTAAGGTGATCCCCCGGGCCACCCCTGCAACCCAACAATAAATGGTTAAGGTGATCCCCCGGGCCACCCCTGCAGCCCAACAATAAATGGCTGAGGTGATCTCCCGGGCCACCCCTGCAGCCCAACAATAAATAGATAAGGTGATCCCCCGGGCCACCCCTGCAGCCCAACAATAAATGGCTAATGTGACCCCCCGGGGCACCCCTGCACCCCAACAATAAATGGCTAAGGTGATCTCCTGGGCCACCCCTGCACCCAAACAATAAATGGCTAAAGTGATCCCCGGGTCACCCCTGCACCCCAACAATAAATGGCTAAGGTGATCCTGCACCTCAACAATACATGGCTAAGGAGATTTCCCAGGCCACCCCTTCACCCAACAATAAATGGCTAAGGTGATCTCCCGGGCCACCCCTGCACCCCAACAATAAATGGCTAAGGTGATCCATTGGGCCACCCCTGCACCCCAACAATAAATCCTATACATCTCCGGTATTGAAAAAATCAAATGGATTACATTGGTTAATTTGCTGGCAGATCAAAAGAACAATTTTTGTTTCCCCTGTCGATAATTTTCTCCATGCATTAAAGGACGGCACTATATTGCCCCACTTTCGATATGAAAGATTGCCAGACTGGATAGGTGGGTCTCTCCCATGGTACTTCTTAGATACGTTTATAGGCGAGGCAATGGACTGAATGTTCCCTCGGATGAATATGAAGTGGCTGAGACTACAGTACCCATAAGGCGAGGACTTTTGCCATGAAGAAAAATGATACAAAACACATATCCTAACATTTCTAAGATATTTCCAAGTTTCTAACAAACTGACAAATTAGCTGTCTACTTGAATTTACCGTGACATCCGGGCTACAGTCACCTGGTGCTACTCCAAAAAAGATTTAGGCAAATTTACTCTGTGCCTGACTTTTCTATATTCGTTTATCGCCTCGGAATAGATTCCAAGAAATTACTTTATGTCCAAACTGATTCAGTTCACAATCGCTCACAAAATAGGAAACAACACCTTAATGCCCAAATTCATTCAAACTCGTTCGGGCAAATATGATTTATTCATAAAGTAAGCTTTGGTACGAAAACGTTTGGACAATTTAACTTATTTTTAAATTTGACCACATTCTTTCGGAATAAATACAAAAGCTACGTTTCAGAATCTGCCAATATGTACATTCGTTTGAAAGGGTTACAAGTAAATTAATGTTCTGCCTAAATTTACCTTAATTCTTTTTATTCGGAAAAGATTCGGGAAAACTTACATATCTCCAAATACACCAATATAAACTGATCAAATCATTCCGAAAAGATTCGGGCAAATTAACCTTCTGCAAGTTTTGCCCAAAGTTATATCACATATTCTACCTTCGTAAAATGATTCAGGCAAATAGGTCTGCCCAAATTTATTCATATATATATTCATTCGGGAAAACTAACCAATTCCTCTTTCACACTCATACTGCAAAACTAAGGTCAATTAACTTCACTACTAGTATCCTGGACTAGATCAAATCCACTCTGAAAATTTTCAGCAAATTTAGTTTTATGCCTCAGCCTGTCTGAATAAATTACTTTGAATGAATTATACAGCTTTGTCCGAATATTGACAAAAAGTTTGCCCGAATCGTTTGGATGCAATACCCCAAAATATGAGAGGTGGGGTCTGTACCCTGCCTCCACTCGCCCCCCCCCCCTCCTTCCTCCGTCTCGTACTCCACTGCATCTACTAGTCATCCGCCATGCTGTGATACGATTGGTCGTAGGTTCGAATCCAACGATGTTTAGATTTCCCCACGTCTCTGTAACTCTCGGTATCAGACCAGAACATGCGTATACATGGGACCCACGACGCGATGTAAACCAACTCGAATCTATCCAAAGTTCTGCATGGGAGACTGCGCTTTTAAATCTACTGTAAATAACATACGTCCAAAATTAGTCTGGTCCCTATATAATAAAACAAGAAGAAACCACAGACGCTTATAAATGCTTTACACAATCAACAACAATCTTGTTTGCATTGATAAAATTAACCTGAACCCTTTTTCTAAAGTGGAGATTAAGCCTATAAGTTAACTTCAGGTCTTTATCATGCACATAAATCTATATCTTCCTATCTTGTGCCACTTCAGCGACTTAAACCCCCATTTCTCTCTCATACGAGCGTCTCCCTCCTCTCCACATTTCTATACCATTCGCCTCCATTTTGTCTTTGCTCTGCCTCTTTTTCTTAGAATCAATATAATGGCTGTCAGAGCCGGTGGGCTGGGAGCCAATACAAACAACCCCATAAAACGCCGGTCATGTTCGCAGATCTTCCAGGTATTTTCTCACTGACCCACAATAAGGCTGCACCCAGTGGCACAACAATAGGGTTGGAACTTGGAAGAGTGGGTAAATCGAGATTTGGGGGACCCGAGCATACGATGACACTGCAATATTTGTTATGGGGCTAAAGCTCTATGATCCCCAGGGGCACTCCAAACTATAGCTGCGACACTGGTTCTATACCTCTCCTCCAACCGATGCATAATTTAAAAAGTGAACAAATGATTTGAATTATGTTTAAATGTATTATGTCTCATTGAACCGTGCAATTTTACAAGAAGTCACATAGAAGTATCTAAAACAGGCAACAGTGAATTTTCAAACTATGCAATGACATTAAGCAGTCACAAATTGGAAAGAAATCAAAGATCAGTTGTCAAATGATCTGTCAGTCGGACGGCGTGCTACCTTTTGCATGGGTAACGATATTTGATACTTTACTTGCAGTCAAAATGGTCTTCGCCAGGGCCTGTAACCCGGCATCTTGCCGTAATCGAGCGACCAATGGCTATACTAAGTGTAGCCAGTTATGAAATATTTCGTTAGATAATCTTTTATATTCTATTGCACGTTGCCATTTTGTGACTCAGGTGGGCTAAGTTATGGACGAAAGACCCATGGGTTTCCCGGATTTCCTATGCATTTGATCTGATGATTATGAAGTTAACCCATAGGCCCTTGCGACAGTGCGAGATTGTGTAAATAAACCGTTGATCTGTACCGAATTTTAAACGTTGTTCGTAAACAACTTGGAAGGGAAGAATGGTATTTCTATTCATATCTCGAACTTCGTAGACTCAGACCAGTGACTCGATTGCCTGCTGTCTGCGAACCCAACAGCGGCGTGGCCACCAGGTGGTATGAGGAGATAATTACCCGCACTCCTCCACACTTTTCTAAAAAAAAGCCTATCTGATTCTTATTTTATAATTTTAGTGTATATTATTGCTTAAAGTTTATGCCATGTAAACAGTACATGATAATGTTATCCCTTCTCTTTAAATGCATATGCCGTGATTGTCAGGCTATGAATAGGTATGCGAATTTTAACCCCTTAATTTTTACCCCCCATCGTGACACTTTTTTACCCCGGCCACGCCGCTTGAACCCACTTTCCTCTCCCGCGCGTGTCTCCGTAATCGGTTTCTAATAACGGGTGGTGTTAAATGTGTGAATGTATGTTGTGATATTGGATGGGTATATAAGCAGCTCAAAATATACATGCCGCGTCTTAAAATCGTTCTGAAACCCCGATGACAACAAAAAAGTGAAAGTTTGCGCGAATTAATACCCTAACCTGAGATTCTTCAATATTAGTCAGAATTGTGAACTCTAAAGTAAAATTTTAAAGCTGTCAGAGATTTCCCCATCAACACTCAAACACTAGCTATGACTAGGGAAAGACTATACACCATGACGCTCAGACCGTGGTCAGTTATTTGATCGAAGATGTATATAAACAAATATTTGTTTACTTTTTCAGATCTTTTTTCATTCCTGCTAAGATGCGAACTGCTACATATCAATTATATGTCAATATTGTAATCTCTAATATTGTAATTATTAACATGTTGTAATGTATGGAATGATAAAATGAAATAAAAAAAATAAAAAATGAGTCAGATTTCCATGTGGTACATGGTGCTACAGTAGCTTTGCTCAAGGTTTATGATGAGCGTATACCTTGTGTTGCCAGAGTAACAGAGAGGCAAAATCTGACACAATGCATGGGAATCCAACACACGCAGGGGCGGATCTAGGAGACCGGGGGCCATGCCCCCTAAGATTTTTCTGATGATACGAGGGGCAAGGAGTCCCCATTCCGTGATCGGTATTTCGATCGGAGATCTTTAAGTGGTGTAGCTTTGCTCGTGGTTTCGCGATCAAACTGTACAATCCCCGACAAAATTAAATTACACAAAATCGCGAACTTCCCTACCCTAATATTTTTTTTTTTTGCAGCCAACATCAAAAAATGCGCGGGAGGAAGGGGAAGGGGAGGTGGGAGTGGTAGTGGATGGCACGCGCTTGTAAAGTTATGTGATTGAGGGGAGGGTTGTTGATGGCATGCGCTTGTAAAGTTATGTGAATCAGAAGTGAATTGAATACGTGAATCTCAAGTGTTTTGTGATATTAATTTCGCGGTAGTAGCTCATGGGATTTGAACCCACGACCAATTGTATCGCAGCAAGTTGGATAGACCCCCATACCACATAAGTAGCTTTGCTGCTCGATGCCTGAAAGTCTCTCACTCTACCCTTGGTAGGTTGGTGGTGGTAGACACATTTTAGTTTCTCCTTACAAAGCTGTACATGCAGACATGGCAACTTAAATACATGGGAATAATTATTCTAAGATATGACTGCATCAAGCAGTCAAGGATGTAAAATTGCTCAAATATTTACGTCACATAGGAATTAGAATTATGTGCTCACATGTGCATCACTTTTTAGGTTTAGATAACACCAGGGTGTCACCACGAGAGAGGGTGTATCCAGGCTGTTGTATGTAAATTCTTGTTCCCCGGTTTGTCAGGAAGCCTATAAATTAGCAGTATCTTTTTACAGTAAAACTCTGTTTAATCAAAACTGGTCGGGACCGATAGTTGGGATGTATGAAAGTTGGCACCATTATATATTTACCTGACATTTAAGGGAGGGCTATTGGGGCTTAGACCCCTAAAATGCCGTAGCCCCTCCCCCCACCATCCACATTTTTTTAAAGTGAAATATCAAATGAATAATAGAAAACGGCAAGATTAACGTTTATTTTATTTCTAACAAGAACACAAAACCAGCAATATCTTTTTACAGTACACGCAGGACGACAACACTTTAGCGCAGCGTTAGATTGTAAACAGACATGAATTACACCTATCAACTTATGCCTAATTGATAAGTATATTTTAAGAAAAAAACTATGCGAAGAACCTTTCTGATAAGGGATAAATGATTAAAACTAGTAGATGTCTTTAACAATTTCGGTAAACCTAAAATAATGTGCTATCTTAATTGTGTCAGTTGTTGTTGAACAGTCTAAAACTAGCTAACGCTGTATGTACACCGTTAGTTTAATCTAAACTGTCGGACGTAAACGCTGACAAATATGGGCAATAATTTCAGTTTTAGGCCTATTTAGGAACAAGAATAAGTTGCTTATTTAATCTTATTTTATTCAGACATGTATGTAGTGATTGATTGCTTCTAAAAAGCGTCACTGGGGTATGTATTTGTTTTTGCTTTGGTGTCCAATAAACAAATTATCACAGTGCAATAGATTTCAACTTTTATGTTGTATGATTGTTCAAAATCATTGACTGTGCTACAGAGTACGAATATTTTGTTGCAATGTAATTTATTTTTGTACCAGATATTAGTAAGCTGATTACCTGTATATCATTTTGTAGTACACAATACCCTGCCCAAATATTTTCTGACTCCAGGCACATGTATAATGATTTTTCTTGGCAGTGGAATGTATTATTATCAGATTATCAGAAAATGAAATAGTAATTTTAGTGTACCCTTTTTATACATACAAATATGTCTGCCTAACCAAAAAAAGATACAAACCCCAGGTGAAAATTCAACATCAAAACGAGCAGACCAGGCTTTTATTTGCAGTAAACAGACATGAAAAATCACACTTCAACATGTCTTTTACTAGACTTAACTCAGTTGAATATAGGCCACACTTTACAACCATGGGGATCTATAGTTGTTAAACTGCATTGGAAGAACCTCAAATTTTGTTGATTTATGTCTCTTTCTTGAAAACTCATAATGTTGATAATAACATAGTAAACATACTGTGGTATATCTATACCTACATCAACATCACTTCACAAAGTTTGCTGACTTCAGCTAAAGCTGTAGTGACAAGTAGAGGACTTATGGCAGTACGTTCATCCACAGAAGATGTTTCATAAGGAAACCATCAGGAATGTTTGTAAAGTTGATTACCAGTTGTTAAAGTTAAATTTAGACAGGTGATCATTGCAGAAAATTAAAATTGTGATGTCAAAGCTTGTTACTTTTTCTTTTGTAAATTTGTTAACTCCACAATGAAGCCAGTCCTCTATCATAAATGTACATGAAAATTTATAGGAATGATTTTTTAAGTTAATAGCAGAATAATATGTATTGATCTGTTGAAAACACCTGAATTTACACAGCATTTCATGTAATTTGTACCGGTTGTTTAAGTCAATTGATGTATATTTCCTGTATCATTTACAAATTATACTTTTTTTACCCTACACACAACTAAATTATTTAGCTGTTTAATGTGTTCTTCTTCAACACCAGAAAGTTTATAGGTTCGAGATGGGCATGGCAAACTACCAAATCATTGGGTTGAACCACATAAACTGATAACAAGAGTTACTAGCTTTTCCTGACAAAATGAGCCCAACTGCAACAATGATTGCATGTATCATAGAGCTAGTGTGTGAGTTATTTGCCTTCACCTTATGTTTGGCATAAATAATGTTCCCTTTACAAATATCCAAATATGGGTTATTTCATTTCCAGTATCCATGAATTCTTTGCCAAGTTTTGTTTAAATTCAATAAGGTTTTGCAGTAAATCCTTTGAAATGCTTTAAACTTTTAATCTACCATGTTCAGACGTAAAACAATGAGTAATAAACGCATTGGCATCGTACCGTACCGTACCGGTATCGAGAAAAGTACCTGCACTGTGTGCATACTTAAGTCGATTTTTTTTCGCACTTGATTCATGAATGACGTCAAAATCAAATTTGTTATATTAATGACTTAAAAAATTAGTGGTTTATTGAACTAAAACTGCACAAAAAGTAACGATAGAATTAAATCGGTTGTAAAAAAAATTGTGATCAACAATTTCCCTACAATATATTTTACACATTTCTTTGGTATGTTCTATTTTTGAATTGCTTGACTCTCTATACTCAGATAACATATGGTTGTGTACTGTAGCCATGTGCATCGGCTGTACAGTCAGAAGTCGTTGTGCAAATTACGTGGAAAACGTTTACATTGCTCGACCTAAATAGCGTAAGCGAATATTGACGACGCACGGCAAAATAAGCCTTTCCGCGACAAATTTGTGGCTGTTGCCTTTTGTAATTATAAGTAAAAACATTCGTCCTACTATGTAAAAAATAGCTTGAACATACTAAAAAAGACTTAATCTTATAGGGCACCTACGTTTTAAACCCCAATGGCTGTTGAAAAATGGTTAAAATAAGAAAGTATTTCACTGATTCTTCTCCGCAATGGTTCACTGTACTGAACGTTGAAGTTTCTGTACCTAATTAATAGAAAACACAGCGAACAAGCGCCAAAATAATCCACGGGCGTACACCAATAAATCGAACAACTAGCGTGCGTACCAATAATAACAAAATTTGGATGTTGAAAGAATGAACGAGATCTTGACGACGAGTGAACACACAATTACAATGACGGGGTCGTCGCCTGCGTATTCGGTTTTGATAGTAACAATGCTATCACGAAACGCTTAATACGACCTGGACGAGAACACAGGTACGACGTACGGACAGACATAACATCAACAACCAAGTCAATGTCCACGGCCTTTGACAACCAGTTGTAGCTTGAACCCAGGGCCTCGTGGTCTGTAGACATTTATGATTACCGCTACACCACAATTGGTAGATAAACGAGATCTGACAACAACACGTAACATATAGACCTTTTCAAACCCAAAACGTGAAACGTCAGGGTACTTTAATTAATAAGATGCCGGGGAATTTTCCTTTTAACTAACCAACCAATCTGCCGCAGTACAATAAAAGTGCATTACACGTACGTACGTATGTCAGTATGTACGTACATAAACATTATGTGAAATATATAAGCTTTGTTTTGTAATTGCAGAATTGTATGCACACGTAAAGTATCTAAATTTACCCCCGTCTAACATCAGGCAACAATAGCGTATCAAGGGTAAGCAAGGTGTGACTGTTGGCGTATACATTCTATACCATCTTCACGGGATAATTTCAAGCAATTCAAAAACAATTCTATCAATTCACATGTTATTGCCAGCCATCAACTTTAAAAAAACAACCTGAAACACACTAACCATATTCAAATCCCAAAGTAATTACAGTGGCAGATTTATTTGAGCAAGACACTAACGAATGACGCAAGCCCGTACTTTAGGATCAGGCTCATATTCCATCACCCCTGCTGTTCTCCTAAACGACGATTGGCCTCTCATGGTAATCAAACACGCAGTATGCACACAATGTAGTAATACACCACAGTAAGTATAACACGAAATGTCAACACGTTATAACTCAATATATAATAACACGTTGTGGTTGTTAGTGTAGCTGACGAATGCTATGAATGATAAAACAAAATCTTCAGCCCGCTTTTGAATGTTCAGTCTTGAATGACATTCAATACTGTTGCTATTTATAGTCATCACACCACTATTAATTGACCAATCGGATGGATTCAAAATGACATAATTCTGATACGTATGTAATGGACCAATACCATTATTTAGTATTCGTCTTTCATGCCTTATCCCATGGTAACAGACATCAAGGACATTTGAACAAAGGATCTATATTGATCCAATAAACAAACATGGATTTTAAATGTTTTCTTTCAAACTATTGGTATCAATTTGCCACGCAACATCTTCACAGATACCCCATTATCATATCATCACACTTTAACCACCCTATTAGTAAACACGCATTATGTACAAAAATGATGTATCGATTGGTCTATTTTTGGCCATGCAAACATCTTCATAGATGATTTTACCCCATTATTATATCATCACACTTTTACCACCCTATTATTAAACATGCATTATGTACAGAAATGATGTATCTATCGGATCTCTTTGTCAAACACAAGGACATTTAAACAAAGGATCTATGTTGATTCAATATTGAATAAACACACATGGATTTTTCTTCTCTCAAACTATTGATAGCGATTTGCCATGCAAACATCTTCACAGATAATTTTACTCCATTGTTATATCATATCAGAAATGATATATTAATCAGCTCTACAACATTTTAACCCCCATTATTATACAGCAATAACAAAAAATACGCTTGATGTACACAAAATGGATCGACTGTATATCCCACATTAAAAAAAAGGCCCGTGACGAAAGATATAACATTAAAAAAAAGGCCCGTGACGAAAGATATAAGTCAGTCAAATTGCGCTCGGTTTCTTCTACAGTTAGAAGTTCATGTCTTCAAATGACCCCAGAAGCAGCACCGATTAACGGCAGTTGGTACATACATATAGATCTAAAGTGAAATTTAACAAAGGAAACGGATCACAGACAGCAAAATTGCCATGTTGCCAACAGGCAACATGGCAATTTATCTATATTATTTGTACAGTTTAAACTCTTTGACAAATCTAAGCTTCTAATCAACAGATTATCAGGGTGTATTGTTTTGAAATGGGCAACAATGAGTACCATGATACCCCCACCTGATACACCCAGTCAGGAAAACCTATACACTTTGTTAAAAGGACTCTGCGGAACAAGGTATTGGCCCATTACATGCGTAATAGATTATGTCATTTTTTTGACCTATCAGAAGTTAGCATTGCAAATAAACAATACACCTCGTTAAAAGGACTCTGCGGAATAATTGAGACTATCTTGTGACGCAATCCGATGACCCAGAGGAAAAAATCTCAGGGGTCACTATACAGGTAGTGGCCAATCAGAAGCTCCGTCGTCGAGAATATCCTGTGACGGCAATCCGATGACCCAGAGGGAAAATCTCAGGGGCTGCTATACAGGTAGTGACCAATCAGAAGCCAGCAAAGGATTCTATGGAAAAATCGAGACTATCTTGTGACGGCAATCCAATGACCCAGAGGGGAAAAATCTCAGAGGCCGCTATAGTGACCAATCAAAAGCTCCGTCGTCGAGAATATCCTGTAACTTCAATCCGATGACCAAGAGGGAAAATCTCAGAAGCCACTATACAGACCCTGACGAATCAGAAGCTCCGTCGTCGAGAAGATTATCTTGTGACGGCAATTCGATGACCAAAAAGGAAAATCTCAAGGATCACTATACAGGTAGTGACCAAGGTCACTACCTGTACAGTTACCTTTTACTACTACCATAATAAACCAATCAAATTCCGGGGAATCCTGATCGTCTGCACTATTTACTAGCGTGTGGGGACAAGCCCATTAAAAGTACAGTTTCACACAATAATCGAAAGTATATTACATACACATATAAATTTGGTAGCGTAATTTGGTTCGGAATTCCATACCAAATAGAAAATTTTATGTAAACTGTATCCTCTTCATACACACAATTTTTCCGATATGCAAAACTAGTTGTCTCATTCACAGATAACAAGGGATTTGCTGCCGAAATTTCTCGATACTATTTTCACATTTTGTGCAGTGAGGTCAACGCCACAATTCCATCTGTCCATACCATTAGATTCTCTGCACTGAACATCAACGTGTTAAAATTTGAACGATTTTTGTCAATTTCCGTCCTATTTTTGTGTTTCAAATGTGCACAAATATTTTTAATGTTTCGTAAATGTTGAGGAATGTGAATCCCAACAAACATACAATGTCCGTTCACAAAAAGTGTTAACTTCAAATCTTACCTAGTTATCGCGTATTCCTTAATTGCGACAGTCTGAAGGGAAGACTTCTTATCCTCGTGGAAAATGAAAAACATTCCCATAAGAAAACAAATATCCAGGCAGAGCAGTTAAAAGTTTGACGCAAATTTAGATACTTTACGTGTGCATACAATTCTGCAATTACAAAACAAAGCTTATATATTTCACATAATGTTTATGTACGTACATACGTACGTACGTGTAATGCACTTTTATTGTACTGCGGCAGATTGGTTGGTTAGTTAAAAGGAAAATTCCCCGGCATCTTATTAATTAAAGTACCCTGACGTTTCACGTTTTGGGTTTGAAAGGGTCTATATGTTACGTGTTGTTGTCAGATCTCGTTTATCTACCAATTGTGGTGTAGCGGTAATCATAAATGTCTACAGACCACGAGGCCCTGGGTTCAAGCTACAACTGGTTGTCAAAGGCCGTGGACATTGACTTGGTTGTTGATGTTATGTCTGTCCGTACGTCGTACCTGTGTTCTCGTCCAGGTCGTATTAAGCGTTTCGTGATAGCATTGTTACTATCATAACCGAATACGCAGGCGACGACCCCGTCATTGTAATTGTGTGTTCACTCGTCGTCAAGATCTCGTTCATTCTTTCAACATCCAAATTTTGTTATTATTGGTACGCACGCTAGTTGTTCGATTTATTGGTGTACGCCCGTGGATTATTTTGGCGCTTGTTCGCTGTGTTTTCTATTAATTAGGTACAGAAACTTCAACGTTCAGTACAGTGAACCATTGCGGAGAAGAATCAGTGAAATACTTTCTTATTTTAACCATTTTTCAACAGCCATTGGGGTTTAAAACGTAGGTGCCCTATAAGATTAAGTCTTTTTTAGTATGTTCAAGCTATTTTTACATAGTAGGACGAATGTTTTTACTTATAATTACAAAAGGCAACAGCCACAAATTTGTCGCGGAAAGGCTTATTTTTAAGCCGTGCGTCGTCAATATTCGCTTACGCTATTTAGGTCGAGCAATGTAAACGTTTTCCACGTAATTTGCACAACGACTTCTGACTGTACAGCCGATGCACATGGCTACAGTACACAACCATATGTTATCTGAGTATAGAGAGTCAAGCAATTCAAAAATAGAACATACCAAAGAAATGTGTAAAATATATTGTAGGGAAATTGTTGATCACAATTTTTTTTACAACCGATTTAATTCTATCGTTACTTTTTGTGCAGTTTTAGTTCAATAAACCACTAATTTTTTAAGTCATTAATATAACAAATTTGATTTTGACGTCATTCATGAATCAAGTGCGAAAAAAAATCGACTTAAGTATGCACACAGTGCAGGTACTTTTCTCGATACCGGTACGGTACGGTACGATGCCAATGCGTTTATTACTCATTGTTTTACGTCTGAACATGGTAGATTAAAAGTTTAAAGCATTTCAAAGGATTTACTGCAAAACCTTATTGAATTTAAACAAAACTTGGCAAAGAATTCATGGATACTGGAAACGAAATAACCCATATTTGGATATTTGTAAAGGGAACATTATTTATGCCAAACATAAGGTGAAGGCAAATAACTCACACACTAGCTCTATGATACATGCAATCATTGTTGCAGTTGGGCTCATTTTGTCAGGAAAAGCTAGTAACTCTTGTTATCAGTTTATGTGGTTCAACCCAATGATTTGGTAGTTTGCCATGCCCATCTCGAACCTATGAATTTTCTGGTGTTGAAGAAGAACACATTAAACAGCTAAATAATTCAGTTGTGTGTAGGGTAAAAAAAGTATAATTTGTAAATGATACAGGAAATATACATCAATTGACTTAAACAACCGGTACAGTTTACATGAAATGTTGTGTAAATTCAGGTGTTTTAAACAGATCAATACATATTAGCGACTGTATTTTCGTCAACCTCGCATAGGGCAATATAACTCAACATGATAGGGCGAAATCGGGTTTAAGTAGTGCTTTGGCACGGCGCAAGGTTCGTCGACGTTCCGTCGTCACGGCGGCTCTCTCCGGACAGTCCTAGACTGGTCGATGTTCACATACAACATAATACACATCTACATTTCATAACGTCATAGATACTTTTGTCCCATTCTCAAGGCAATGACGTGTGTGTGTGTGTATGGCTGGCTACACCACTGTCTGGGCTCGTGCCCCAATTTTGAACAGTTGAAAAGAAATCGTCGCCACTGGGTAGCAATCTAATGTTTGTGCATGAATTGCAGAAATTTTTTGTAAATATGATTTTCCATAAGAATTTTTTGGGGCGATGAATGATCAATTCAATGTGAAAGATTCTCCGTTAAAGGAAAATGGGGCAAACCGACCAAATAAAAAAAGTCTGTTTAATTTTATGAAATGCAATTACTGAATTAAGTTGATACAATCATGGAGATAAACTCTTAGAAAAAAAAAAAAAACGTATAGTGGCGAGAAGGTTCCAAACTTGGAACCTTTTTGTTTTAAGTAACTCTTAAAAATGATACTGTGAAGAACCCGAGAAGGTTCCAAATACGTGACAAGCTAGAACCTTTTAGTCTGTTAGTGTACTATTTGGGACAAATAGTATCTCCATGATACAATTATGCAAAGGATAGTGCTATATTATATGCAATGCTGTACCATAACCAGATAACTGAGTGCATAGTCATTTAAATGTGAATAAACTTTTCGAAGTTAGTTGAAGTTGTCAGGTTTCATTCTATTATACTTGTTGCTATTGAACATTAGGCATAAAGTGATGAAAAAACATACTTTGTTAGACAATGACCATATTCATTGTCAGATTGTTGAAATTGATACGGAATTCCATAGTCATTTTGACCAGAATGTCCTTTCCCACATAACCAGGATTGTATTGTTGAATCTGTGACCTTTATCGTGGTTAAATGTTCACATCGTCTTGGTGAGATTTAGCAATGATTGTTTTTTTGAGTCAGCCTACGCTATAAATGATTCATTCGAGAAACTTTTAAGGGACCCTGTGATCTGTGATAAGTATTATATTTTGCAACAAAATTGTCTTGGGTTGGGGGGATAGTTTTGGGAAAGCGGTCTCGCGGGAGGTAACACACCCCCCCCCCTCCTTTCCCTCTGTATCCCTCCTACTACTTATGACTGTAAGAAAAGGGGCGGGAACGTCTTAAAAGTCATGTAAGTATAATCGCGCACACACTTCAACCCTCGGCAGCTCGGCCCATGCAAGGGTTTGTCATTTAGAAATGTATCACAGGTCCAACCAACTCCCTTGACCATCTAAATATACACATAGTTTTAGAACCCTCCTCCACCCCCCCTCCAACCTTTTTAACAAAACATAATTACGAAAGAGCCTCTTGATTACTGTCAAAAGCTGGTGGAATTTGCGCACACTTTAAAATAAGTTTCGGCAAAAGTACCCGTCAAAATAAAGTGTCCATTTCATTTTGTTTGTTGGGGCTCACTAATTATATATACAGACTGGGGGACATGTTTATGACTTAGAAAGTTCCATCTAAGAGGTCGTGACTTCACCCTCACCCCCACCCCCTTACACATACTTTTCGAAAGCTTCCTACACATCTGTATTATGTTGGCGTTATCAAGAGCGACAAGCGCACGCTGTACTGTATGCATACTCGATATATACCTTCAAGTATTATTTTATAACAGTTCAAGTGTAAACAGTTTACTCATTTGCCTTTATTTCAAAAAAGGGAATGGTACTTCTCGCTTAAAATGGACTTTCCAAAAATATCTGGTTTTGCCGCCTTCGATAGTGATCCATTTTGGCTGCTGGGCGGCATATAATGCACGTCTCCGACAGTTCTCGGTACGTGTAACAATACACTGATACATTGACTTTGTTTACATAAGGTAACATAACATTATCACCAAGCCCATCACCTGCTGATGAAAATAACAATTCTTTATTTAACAATTTCCTTCCAGTGACAAACTATACTTTACCGTATTATTATCTTTACCACCAAAGATTACCAAGATCTGAAACAATTACATACAAAATTAATAACATAACCTAATCAACTTAATTAATTTAATTACTTAAAAGTATGAAATCGTCCTTTGCAATTGTCTGATGCACTCAGAACTAAAAGTTATAAAGTTAGATGAACATGCACCACAATTGAACGTTTCTAATTGGTCAAGATATTACCTTATATCTTTACCACCAAAAGTATTTGTATATCATATTTACCAAGATCAGAAGATCGGAAACAATTACACAACAATTTAATTACATACAATAATTAATTTAATTAATTGGTTTACATAAAAGTATAAAATTGTCCTTTGGAATTGTCTGATGCACTCAGAACTAGAAGTTATAACAAAGTTAGATGAACATGCACCACAATTGAACGTTTCTAATTGGTCAAGATATTTACAAAAAAAATACTAACCAGCTAATCAATATCTGTCGTGGAAGTGACGTCACTAGTATGTGGTTGATTAATTGGCGACGTGTCAAGCAACTTTCTCGGCTTGAGATTCCCAGATGTCGGATAAGCGACACATGTATACAACGGTGGACTGGCCCGCCGATCGACCAATTCTGGATCGGTGGGCCGCTGGCCCCGAGGCCAGCCGTACGCCTTTAAAACGGTCGCAGTGAGGTTAACCATGGTGTACATAAATATAATGTGGGACGATCTTCACTTCAAAATTAAAGGCCGATCCCGCACCTGGATTGGTGGAATGATTTTTGCCAGTCCACCCCTACATGTATATAACTCTGGCCTGACATTATTTGTTCAAATCGGGATTCTATCATTTTCTTAATGAAGAATTGGTATTGGAAAATACATAATACATTTATTCTATATACCCCTCTAGATTTTGGAAAGTTTTGACAACAGGGGATGATTTTCGATGAGCCTATTCCCTACAATATCCCCTGTCTCCCACGGATATGCTAGGGGCATGCTTCAGAATGTCTCCATGTGGCTCACTGGAAATCATTTTAATTTAAGTGAGCCTAATTGTGCCTTCAGTGACTGTACTGGAACATTCATGTCCTGTTTTTCATTCTCCAACTGGTGTTCGTATATTTCTGTGTCACTTTCGCTCCCCTCCGTGTATTTTTCGCCTTTCTGCGTCTGCATTTCGCCTTTCTCACAAAGATTGTCGTTGTCCTCCTGGTTGGAAAGAGCAAGACTCTCAGGCAACAAACTACTCGACAATCTTTGCACTAGACGAGAGATCGATCCCTTCTTCTATAATGAAAAAAGTTAAACAAAATTTGATAAAAGTTTTAAAGTGAGCACGAATATATAGAAACAACATTAACTTTAAATTTCTCTCAAAATATCAAAAGCTTACAAAACACCACAAAATTTAGAGAAAACGATCAAAGAATGACGCATTTCAAAGCTTTTCAGTATTCAGGCCCTAACTTGTTAACTGTATTATATGCAAATGTGTGATATACAATCAGGAACAAAAGTCTTGGGGGACTTTTTATCATTGTACGACAGTTGTCCAAGTATACATGCTATGCAGGCAGTTTACCACATAATCTACTTTTGGGATCCGTTTTTTGATCGTTGCTATTTTTTCCCCCAGGCGTATCAACAACTTTGCCGAAAATTTGTTTTTCATGATACAAGAAAATGTGTTGCTCTGGTATCATTTTGATTATATTTTCCTTTTATTATTGTACGATATTTGGCCATTTTATCGACAGCTTTTGGCAACCGTTTGATCTCCTGCGTGTTCCTCTGCTCCCCTTCTCATTTAATACAGGTTGTTATTGCGCCATCGGCATAGGCATTGGCATTCTTTAATGCATGGGATGGGGAAAATTTGGTTTCGTACCGTTCGCTGTCATTTTTTGTAAGTGAAAAATTAACTCTGGCCCCCACTTTTTTGACAACAAGGGCTATATCCTCTTCTGCCCCGTTTCCTATGCCTATGTATTACGTACTCCATGTGACGGGCTGCGACGCATGCGCACTTACTTTGTTTACTTCTCCGTTGTTATTCTTTTTCTCGCTAGATTTCTGATCCTCTTTGCTTTTCTTTTTAGCCTTTGACTTTTTACCTTTATCATCTTTTTCTCGTTTCCCCTCCCCATCTTTCGTTTCCTCAAATTTTGAGATTTTCTGATTTCCATCAAAAACCTCATCGCCATAGTCAACGGGTATACATTTTACTATAATGGGGATCGGTTTTAGCCTCACTCCGAGTAACTCATGAGTCGGAATTAATGACTTGGCTGTATAGAGGTTCTGTTTGTCGATTAGTAGACCCCTATTGTTGTTTGAGTTCTGAGAACCTAGCCAATCAACTCCGTCCACAAGCACCACCAAAGACTTTCTGACTAAATTAATAACAATTTCAAGTTCCTCAATGGTTGTAAGACGGTTGCAGTTTCCAAGAATGTTGTCGAATTCCTGAGAGAAAAGAGGCAAATGAAAGAATTGCTATGAGGTAAAATTGGGAGAAAATTGACAAAAAATGTATTGGTAAAATTGAGCTAACATTTGGTAAAATCTTTGGAATTAAAAAAGATAAAAATCAATTTTCCCGAAAATTAATCACAAATTTCTGAAATTTAAGAAAATTTTCCTGAATTAAAGAGAATCTCCCGAAAATTGCATACATTTTTTCAACAAAAAAAAGAAAATTGAAGAAAAGCTTCCTGAGAATGAAGAAAATTTCCCCAAAATGTAAGATCTGGATTAGCATGCAACGTTTCATGGAAACTCAATTAACGAGTATAATTTTTCCGTTTGAAACCGGGAAATTTTGGGAGTTCTTGAATCCGTCCCAGCCCCCATGAGCCCGAGAGTGACCAAAAAAACAAACAAATGAAATTCGGGTATAACCGACCAATAAGATTTGGCAAAAGAATCCATCCCAACCCCCGTCATGATAAAGAAATATGTCAGATAAGAAAGTTGCCCCTCCATTTTGTGGGGTCATTTTCAAAGACCTATCTCGGCTTTTTACTGAAGAAAATAACAATCAAAATTTATAATTTTCACCCGGAATAAAACGTCAGGGGCCTTGGCGGCTTGGCCAACAGCCCTGTTTCTTCTGAAAAAAGCTTTCACCTATACCTATATATCCTGTTTTTCTACCGTTTGTCAGTTTATTATTTGTAACAACTCTTTCAAATAGGACCTTTATTCCCAGGGTGCAACCCACCACAATTTTACATAATGGGGCACCTTAAGGGCAAAGCTTACCATAGGGATCACTTATCTGCTTGTCACCGATCAAAACATGTGAAAAGGACTTTTTACGTAATTTAATGATATTATGCAAGAAAATACACATGCTGGAACCCGATAGATTTCTGAGGATCCTTTTTTCCCCCATTTCCTCGGGCATCCGACGTGATCCTACGTCAGGTCCATTGAAATGGAAATTTTGGAGCTATTCGTACTACAGTGACGTTGCTAGACATTTTCAAGTTGGAGAAGACATTATTTGTTCTACTCGTGATGATATATATATATATATACAGTATATATATATATATATATATATATATATATATATATATATATATATATATATATATATATATATATATATATATATATATATATATATATATATATATATATATATATATATATGTATATATATAGAGAGAAAATATATATATATATATATATATATATATATATATATATATATATATATATATCTAGAGAGAAAGAGAGAAGATATATCGATATATAGATGTGTATATATATATATATATATATATATATATATATATATATATATATTTATATATATATATATATATATATATATATATATATATATATATATATATATATATATATATACATATATATATATATATATATACATATATATATATACATATATATATACATATATATATATATATATATATATATATATATATATATATATATATATATATATATATATATATATATATATATATATATATATATATATATATATATATATATATATATATATATATATATATATATATATATATATATATATATATATGTATATATATATATATATATATATATATATATATATATATATATATATATATATATATATATATATATATATATATATATATATATATATATATATATATATATATATATATATATATATATATATATATATATATATATATATATATATATATATATATATATATATATATATATCCGATTTTCCGAATAATGATCTAAAATTTTACAATTTCAGTGAGCTACAAATTATAGACAAAAAAAAATCATAAGCTGAGAGTAAATTCAGCTAAGCCATCAATTTTCAGACGGATGGGAGAGGGCGGGGGGAGTTGACCTCTATAACTCAACATACGCTACTGCCGTACATGGTCTCATATCAATCAAGTAGGTCAGACGTTATCCGATAAATTATGCTCCCCCCACCCCCACCACATATCTTACCTTGTTGAATATGTGTATCCATTGATGTTTCAAAATCTCCTCCTTTGTCTGACCATTAAGCCACTCCCCAATCTTTTCGCCAACTTGTAACGTAAATTGCATGCATTCAATCAGTTTATTGATGTAAAGATATCTTGTCTTCTGCACAAGCGTCTTTTGTTTATTGTAGAGTTTCTCTTCATTTGGATTTTCAGTCCACTCTTCGTCTTCCAAATGCATTTGTGCCACCAGTGGGTCTTCTGTATGTTGTGGGTGGTGTATGGGTGACGCACAACCTAGTTGCGCGAATTTTAAAATATTAATTGCAATGCTTAACTTATCTGTCTGGAGAATCCTCATTTTGCGGGGTGTTGTCTTCCTTTCGTAATCTGGAGAAAGGTATAACCAAAGAAAAGGGAATCAAACAAAATATTAATCACGGAAATTGTTGCAGTATTGCGGCCAGACTGGCAGGCATCAAAACTGTGCGACAAACTTCGGACTAACCTAGACAGAAATATTGCTCGACAGAAATGTGACTCGACAGAAATGTGACTCGACAGAAATGTGACTCGACAGAAATGTGACTCGACAGAAATGTGACTCGACAGAAATGTGACTCGACAGAAATGTGACTCGACAGAAATGTGACTCGACAGAAATGTGACTCGACAGAAATGTGACTCGACAGAAATGTGACTCGACAGAAATGTGACTCGACAGAAATGTGACTCGACAGAAATGTGACTCGACAGAAATGTGACTCGACAGAAATGTGACTCGACAGAAATGTGACTCGACAGAAATACGGCGACTCGACAGAAATACGGCGACTCGACAGAAATACGGTGACTCGACAGAAATACGGCGACTCGACAGAAATACATGATTAGGGGGTGGGGTAAAAATCCTGTTAATTATATAGGCCTCACATGTAATTCAAGTGTGTTTGCATTCTTTATTAACAAAAATCAATGATTAGCAACTGTTTTATTATTGAAGTGGGGGGGGGGGGTACTTGTCCCTATGGAAGTATTAGCCGTCCATCCGCACATGTGTTCACCTATGGAGTATATTTTGACAATTATCAAGTCAAAGAGAAAACATGTACAAATTTCTCGCGTCGCATTAATGACGTCAGTGTCGATGTTTGCAAGAAATGCATTAGATTATTGTAGGGGTCCCAGAATAATACGCCCTTAGTTTCTGTTGAGAGCTCCTTTAAGCCAGAAAGTCGATTATACAGTAGCTCGACCAATGTAGCATGGAGTTATCTAAAATTCTAGCAGTTTAAGTTGCAAAGGAGTTCTTGCCGGTTGGGAGGTGAAATTGGGGAGTTATTAGCATAAAATTGAAAAATGTGGTAAAATTGTTTAATATTTTAGTACAATTTCTCTACTATTGGCCAAAATTTCCCGAAAACTGGCCAAAACTACTCGAAAATGAACAAGATTTCCCGGATTAGCAGCAAGATTTGATAGAAACTTGATTTACCTGTGCACTATTTTTCACTTGTCACCAGGATTTGTCCCCCCCCCTCCCCTTCCCCCTCTGAGAGGTGAACCTTTCCACGCCAGGAGGTGGGATGTGAAGAGGGTGTGTGTGTGTGTGGAAAAAGGGAGGGGAGGGGTCTCTCGGCTTACATTTCCCGGGCAAGAAAGCAGTTCATTTTTTACTGAAATTTTCAACGCTTCAGGTTAAAGAAATGATATCTATAAATACTTTAAGGATCAGTTAATATCTCCTTGACGGAATAACTTTCTTCATATAAGATAAATTTGCTCGACCACTGACAGGTCAACTAAATTAATCCTTTAACAGGCTCGCAGTCACGTTCCAAGCTTGTCGCGTAATCTTGAATACCAAGACGAGGGCGTTGTGTCTGGTCGTGGTCTGGTGATCAGGCGGCTATTTAAGCTATATTGCAAAGGAAAGGAAAGGTTTTCTACAAGAAAAAAGACTACTTATCAGCAAATCGAAAATATCTGATAAGGAGGACACGTCCTTGTGCAGTGCCGGTATAAGTAAATTCCATGGTAAGAAATTCATTGAAGCATTAACAGTAAACAGGTTTTGTTATAATACCAAAACCTATGGGATTAATATTGAATTCTGGGGTTGAATGAGTGGTATCCCAATAAGGTCAAAAAGTATTTTGCACTAATTTTGTGATTCGTTTGTTGCAATGAATCTACTATATATATATATATATATATATATATATATATATATATATATATATATATATATATATATATATATATATATATATATATATATATATATATATATATATATATATATATATATATATATATATATATATATATATATATATATATATATATATATATATATATATATATATATATATATATATATATATATATATATGTATATATATATATATATATATATATATATATATATATATATATATATATATATATATATATATATATATATATATATATATATATATATATATATATATATATATATATATATATATATATATATATATATATATATATATATATATATATATATATATATATATATATATATATATAAGAAGATCATGTACACATTTTCAAACAATTTTGATGATTATTTTATAAATATAGTTAATTTATTTTTCGAAGTAATTCTTTAAGATAAATGTAACTTGCAACCTCTTGATATAACCAACTTTTCATAAGTGCTTTATGAAATGATGATGCATATTCGCCACTACATTCTTTAGTATGTCAAAACGGAACATACAAAGGCCTCGCCTGGAAACTGGATCAACTCAGAAAGAGGACTTCAAACGAAACAAAATGATGAAGAAAGCCTTCAAAAATCTTATACCGTTAAGGAGATATTCAAGTTTAAAGCTCTGTTTTGTCTGTGTAGAAATGACTAGTGTACTAGGCTATATCTACTATGAAAAGCTGGCGTCTTCATCCTCACATTCTTAACAATTGTTAATGTATTTTAAAGAAAATCTATGTACATTTTTCAGCATTTAAATTATTCTTTCCTCAAACTTTCATCAGGTGGTATATTATTAATACTCTTCCTAGAATCAGTTTTACTCATTTTTTGACATATCCCATGATTTTTTTGCCACAAAATCGCAGGACAAAATATGATAGAATTTATCAATACTTTGAGGAATCTGAGGCTATGACATCACGACTAGTCTGATTCCACTTGGTTCTTTACAAATGATACCAAATTTTAAGCTTAGATATCTCCTTAACGGAATCAGATTTTTGAATGCTTTTTGCACGGTTTTGTTTCTCTTGAAGCCCTCTTTACTGCTTTCATACAAGATAGACTTGATTGATCCTCGACATAACCCTTTAAGGCTGATTGACTGCATGCAACCAAAAATGGAGCTGTTGTTTAGATTAAAGCTCCCTGCTATCAACAGATCAAGAAAGTACTAGTTCCTTGCTACTATAACCTCACAACAACTGAGTAAAACCTCAAAATCGCAGCCTTTTACAGCAGTACAGAGTCGAACCGATCAAATAAAAATTTGTGGCGTAACTTAGAAATAAGACCTCTAAAGACTGAAAGAATTGATTAGAATAGATGTAACTGTCAATTTTGGCTAAATTATTAAGTCAAACTTACCAATAGAAGTGGTATGTAATCTCCTTATATACTTATTAACGTTCTTTGCTAATTCTGACCAACCTGTTTACATGCTTTACAAAGCCTCACGGCGCGGCTGTCAACAATCTTAAGACATGCCAGTACAATCTTACATTATTACCAGCGTATTCACGTGCATGATCAACTTTTACAAAACAGTGACTTATCAAAGCCTATAGACTGATAGAAATTGCTTCGTTTCATATTGTCTTCAATTGAATTCTTCAATTTTGAAAAAAACCTTTAATTCATTATGTTTCCCAAAAGGCCCTATTTGTGAAGTTCACCCATCCTTTGCAAACGGGTCGCTTCGCTAACCAGCCTGGACTATCATTGAAAAGTATAAGGACGGTTTACCTTTAGACTCTTAGATATAAACCTGCAGGACGGCAGGAAGACGTGTCTATTTACTAACTGTGGTGTAGCGTTTATCATACCTGTCTACAGACCACGAGGCCCTGGGTTCAAGCCTGGGTTGGGTAGACACGCCAGTGCACCACAACTGGTCATCAAAGGCCGTGGACATTGCCTTGGTTGTCGATGTGCGTCGTACCTGTGTTCTCGTCCGGGTCGTATTAAGCGTTTCGTGATAGCATTGTTACTATCATAACCGATTACGCAGGTGACGACCCCGTCATTGTAATTGTGTGTTCACTCGTCGACGTCGTCGTCGTCGTCGTCGAGGAAGTCGTGATTGGGAAAATACAAGTTTCATCCAAAAAAAAATAGGCCTATAACACACTGCTCATTTTCCTTTTTCTCGGGGTGGGGCACTTCCACATGTGAGCAGCGGGGGTATTGCCAAAATCATTCCACCATCCAGGTACAGGACCGTTTTCCAATTTTGAAGTGTAGATAGGCTCACATTCAGACATTATATTCATTTACACCATGGTTAACCTAAATATAGGGCCGTACTATAACCTTATGTAGCTCGATCTTCCTTCGGGAGAGTACTGCGCTTGATTTTATGGCCTGCGGCCGGTCTCAAACCTATCTACGGGAGGCTATACTGCGTCCGTTTTAACGGCCTATGGCCGGCCTCATTGCACCGATCCAGAGTCGGTCGATTAACGGGCCAGTCGCCCTGTACGTAAGGTTTATTTAAATTTTCGTTGAACAGTTGAATAGGCTTATTGATATTGCAGGTATCAAAGGACACTCGAAGGACACTCTCCCAAATAAAACATCCCTGGTATTACCAGGGATCTGTTATTTGCCCCTGGTATTACGCAATTATTCGGCCACACAGGTAGTTGAGACAACTCGACAAAAAATGTTGTAATTTGATTTAGGCTTAGTATTTGAACATCATAAAGTTCTTACTAGGATCATTTCTACCCTAAAAACTGGTTTAAATATTTCATTTGGTGCAGAAATCGTAAAAAAATGCCAACATTTTCAGCAGCGTAATTCTGAGCGACTTTCTGAGGACTCTTTGTGTGTAGTTGTGTATAGAGGACAGGAATTATGCATATCGAGCATACTAAGTAGGTAAAACAAACACGTGCGGTGCTGCATTGCGAAAAGGATTTTCCAAAGATAATGGTAGGCAATAGCAATTAGTTGGGAACATGACCTTGTTATGTGACCGCTACTGCGATATTATTCATTTCTGAGGCCTTGACCCGGAATTTCGAATTGAGCATTTCGTGGTTTGTAAAACGATCACTCCCGAATGAATCCGGATAATTGAAATTGCTCTAACTTATGCAGGTTCGATGTTCGTCACTACAGGGCAAATTTAAATGACGTACAAAACATTATGTTTCGGGTTAAATTGGGATCCAAGCATTTTCAGTCTCGGTAAAGTTCCCAAAATAAAGATTTTATTGTAGCCCATTTTGTGATAATCTTTGAAAAGGTAAGATTCGTCAATCGTTTTTCTGATCTGTGAAAGTCACTTTTTCTCATAGCAGACAACTTTTTATTAGACTTAGTATGTTTTTATAAAGTGAACTATTAGTGTCGTCAAATTTGAACCACTTTCAAGTACTTTTAGTGGATGAAAATACTCAGGAAAAATGTCAGTCCAAATTCTCACTTCTTGGACCTAATTTCCTTCCTAAGGTGTGGCTTTTCCGTAACACTTAGGTTGTTATTATGGCAATGCATTGAGACAGGACGAAATTATTCAAAATAAAATTGATTTGGTTGTACGATTATTGACAGAGCTTACGGATATAAACAAATGATATTCTTGTTACCGTTATCCAAAATTTTGGATTTGCTGGTACTAAGTTTAGGCCTACTAAAGATGGATCTGTTTATGCACCAAATACTGAGGCCCTAAGCCTAGTGGCACTGGCAGTAGGCGTACTAGGTCTAGTACTAAGGCCTACTAGGGCCTATTACTGTAGTATGACCCGAATTTATGTTGTTACCTACCTCTTAGCGAATTCGGACAAAATTGTTATGTACAAAAGTCCATTTTCATGATTGATGAGTACAGAGTAGGCATACGAAGGGGCATGAGAGACATATTTGGCCTAGATCATGGCCATGCCTCAAATACCATGTAGGCCTATAACTTAGAAGCCTATTCCATTGATTGCCTTACTCAGTCAGACCAATAACTGAATAGTCCCTGCTTAGAAGTTAGGTTAGACCAGTACTATTATGAGTCATCCTATAAGATAATTTGCGACATAGGGCCTAAGCTTGTAGCGTTGACCACACCAATTATTACATAACAGAACTTCAGCAGACAAAAACTGATCCAAGTGAAAGCTGGAAATGGCAGTTCCATAAATATAATATATATAAAGCATACATTCACAGCCCGCATCATCACCATGTAAGATTTCTTACTGAAATCTTACCTTATGATTGATATTCATAGTGTTTTAAAATGTAAGCATACAACATAATAAGTTCTAATATTATTCATTCTTTTTGTGTAACATTCTGAAGAGCAACTGCAGATACTAACACAATTTTGGAATTGTGGTTGTATCTCCCTTTAGTTTTCGTGTCCTGAAGTGTTGGAAATTTCTTAATATTTACCGTCTCTCCGGTATGTCCTAACTAAAGTAACAGTTTTATTATACTGTGATCCTACTAAGTTTGTTGGTCTTACTCAGATAATTTCAGACTACTATGAAATATTTGAAAATCATTATGTCATCTTTGACATCAAAAACATAACTACGGTGTCAACTTCTGAAACTGACATGCAGACGCAATGCAGGCTGAACACTTACAAAATAGTATGACCCTTAAGATTGCATCGTGGTACTGTAAATAAATGTTGATTATTTGCTACTTTTTCGCAATGTGCCAATTTTCTTTTGGATATAACACAAAAAACATAACATAAAACTGATATTTGTTTGGTTTTGTACATAAGTTTGCAGTGCCGACCATACATTGTATATTTACCTTACACAACGCCTTGATATATAAAGCTTATGAAATGTTAACTAGTTTAAATTACAACAAAATGGTTTTTTTTTTTTGTTCCAAAACAATTTTATCAAAATTCTGGCATGTTGAAAAGTTAAGCACATAGGTTTGTAGGTAGGGTTGTTTTTCTGAGTTGATTTAAAGCGTACTCTTTATCATTATCTGGTTCAGACCCCTAGCTTTGCTGTTTCACAGGGGAAGCCCGCCCTGTCCCTCCAATGGCCCACCCGCCCCATGGGGTCTGCCCTGCCCCTCAGAAATTTTTCAACAATTATTATTTTTTAAGATCTTTTTTTTTTTACCTAATATTGTTATTGAACCTCATACTTGAATACCTTACATGGATACAGAACACCGAATAGTAATTATAGCATAGTAAGCAATTGTCTTTTTTGGCTAATGACTGTCCTTATCAATCAGAATTGTTTAATTCAGGGATATGATTATAGCTAAATTCCCAGAGCTTCTTCACCAGGGGCTTGAGCCTTAAGGGGCCCCTGGACTACTGTAAATGTCGAAAAGACGCAGCGGTTCGCACGCAATAATGTTCCCCTCAACAAGTCTGGCACCCTGACCTTTTAAATTCAGGCTAGGAGTCTGTGGCTAGACCAGTATAAAGCATTAATGCAGAAATAACTGGGGGGTTTCTGAGTGAGGAACAAGCTACAGTACTATACACTATTTTGATGTTCTTGTTGTCAGTCTTGTTCTCACTCAGGCTTCAGAACTGATATCATTTAATACATTTTATGCTTGAAGTTCTACATTGCAGATTTGTGATTATTTCATGCTTTCATACACCATTCTTATTAGTACATGTAGATCTGAAAAACTTTTTTTCTTCAGCAATACTGAGATAGACAACAAATTTTATCAACTTTGTTGATTCTCAATTTGGCCCCTTAGACACAGTATATATAAAGCAGTGTACTGTTGACCGTAACATCATGTACCGTCTTCAAAACTCTTGTCATTACACTTCATTTATTCTGTCATATTGTTTTTGTAGATTGAAAAGAGTATAAATTGTGTGTAGTTCGGTTCCATATAGAGTGTCACTCTCTTTTATAGTTCTGCTATCATATCTATATTGCAGCCATTTTCCTCACCTTCATACATTCATTCTAAAGATAGCTAACAATTTATTTGTATACCATTGCCTTCATGCATGTTGCTTCAAGGCCCCTATACTGTATATCTAGAAATAGCAAATCATATTCATTTTAAAACAGTGTATATCATGGGGAAAAGATTTAAGATTTTGTATTATAAATCCTGACTTTTGCAGCCCAGAATGTAAGAAGGGTCAATGTTTACATTGTTAAAATGCTTTCTTGTCTACTTGAAACTACCCTTTGTGTTACTTGCAAAAAAAAATGAATTCTGCTTCTGCTTAAACAATGAAAGAGCTCAAAAAAATCTATTGAAATCACATTTGGTCAAAACAAATTGTATAGCAAAACCGAAATGATTTGTAGAGCAAAACCATCACAACTTTTTTTTACCTTACATGTCATATTTTTATTCATAACCTACAGTATCATTTGATGTTAAATTTGTATCCCCCAGTTGTTTGAGAGGAAAGTACTGCAGCATCACATTGTCTTGATATTAATTTATCACTACCGTTTACTTTTCCTCAAAGATTGTGGCAGTGCAACAGAGAAATCAAATAAGTACTATATTTCTAAAAGAAAAAAATGTGCTTAAATAACTGCAGTATCAGGACTAGATCTGTATTTACCCATTAGTCATTTAGCTCGCATTGAAGCTAAAGCAACACCAACCATGCCAACTGAAGAAGAATGCTGTGACTGACAGTGATACAGCATCGAATGTCTCCATCCATCCTGTTTTTGTACAGCATACTTCATACATGACAAAATGAAATAAGTGTTTATGCTATATGTGAAATATTGTTTCATGAGATGATTCTTTCATATATCTTCCTTTGTTTACTTGCAATAATGAATTTAATCAGTGCATTTTGATATTGGATTAGTGTAAGACATGAATGTGGGTACCACAATATATCTTTGCATAAACAGACAAGGTAAACAAGACGCAGATGGTTTAATGTTTTATGCAAACTATCATTATTGGTCCTTTAAAAACTCAACTTTGAAAAAGTAAAGTGCCATGTATTTGGTTAATGGTCAAAAATTCCCATCTTTAACAATAATGTTATTATTATAAAACAATGATTGATTTGTATAGTGCAAAATCATGTTAAGCATTTTTATGCGCTGTACAAAGAGAAATGATGAAAATAGGTAGAACTTTTAAAAAATTCTTTCAGAATATATTGATGAGATTTTTTGTCCATTTTTTGACACCAGGGTGAGGCATTGATTGTGTTGATATCGCATAGTCTTTTATTTGTAGCACTTCATAGACACATACTTCGAAAGGCTGTCATAAAAGGCTAGTGACATCTAGAACATTTGCCTTACAGTTTGGTGCAAGAAAATATTGACAAGGATGTCTAATTAAAAAAGCATATTACGTTTCAGACACACAGCAAATCAAAATTTGAGCTTTATTAGGGTATGTATAATATGTGATGTAATGCAGTATGATATAAAATATTTGTATAGTGTAATATATTGTCTTTTTCCTATATTGACCGAGAGAATTTATTTTTTACTGTGGGATATGGCAAAGGAAAAACAAAGCTAGTTGCTGTCGTTTAAACTACTATAGATTAAATTTCGAAGAAAAAAACAGGAAATGAAGGGCACTTTCACTCACGAGACAACAAACCCTTTGTATTTGTGTGAACAATTTGTTGTTATTTCACAAAGTTTTAAAATACTCAAATTTAAAACTAAATTTAATTTACATCATTAACTGATGTCTGGTCCTTTAAAGCAAACATATAAAGCTTGCTCAAATGTAAAGTGAATTATACCTGTAGTCCAAATCAAAGTTTAAAAGTTTACGAATGGGTAGGTGAAAAGCTATGTAATTCTTTAATTAATTTCCTTCCTAAATTTTAGTTCTTGAAATAAGGACAAAGTCTATTCCTGCTAGATTATGGTTGAAAATTTCATGAATGCTAGAGAAAGGTTAGGTCTTGATAATGCATATCCAAACTTGATGAGATTTGTTTTAGTAAAAAGTTTCATGTGGAACTATTTTACCATGGACTTATACCTAAATTTGAGTGATTTGGTGATGGGGTATAAAACCTCTTCACTTCAGCCCCGCCCCCGCCCCCTCCTCCCAAAAAAGGCCAAAACCTCTGGTAGCCTCCTATTGAAAGTACCCTCATCCGAGAGATTTTAGATGGTACTTTTTGGAAAACATCACAAAAGATCCCAAATCTATAACATTCTGATACAAAGAGGACCCCGAACTTGACTCTTTTAGCATAGGCTTCAATGGGGCAAATAATTAGTTCCGTGCTACCATCACTCGAATTCAAATTGATTGTAATGTGATTTTGATAAAGTTTTCGGGTTAATCGAGATCATGTTTCCGACTGCAATTACGAGATATCCATACAAATAAAGTCATGCTTCTTTAAAAGTATCAATGACGGAAAAATTCCTTCCCTCCCCTCGACCAAATGCACACGTTCTCATGAGGCCAATCAAGTTTTTAACACAACTGGGAAAAATTTCCAAAAGCCATTAAAGAGGAGAGGGGAGGAATGCTGACCAACTGTTGGCAAAACTTTCTGTGATAGGATTTGGACGAATTGGAAATCGAAGTGAGAGGGACGAGCCACTCCCCTCCCTCCCCCACCCTCTCTCTCCGTGACGACCACCTGCAGCCCATACTTGCCCCGTGAAAACCATTACATTTCATTCGTTGACAACTCGATATAACAGTATAATGAGAACGTGGAATATGCCATCGCCGATTCATTTTTTTTGTGTGTGTGAAAAGGCATCCCCAATTCATCATTTGTCATACCTTAAAAACTCCCGAAGGAAGGCTAAGACCGATCGCAGGCCATAAAATTGGGCCCACCAGCCTTTCGAAGGGAGATCGAGGCAGGCAAGAGGCCGTCAAATTGGACCTACCGTTCAGGGAAAAGGCCTATAGATTTCTTGAGGTAAATTGATCAACCCATGTAGAAGTAATGTTTAATTCATAGCTAAATGTACTGATATTGAGTCTCTTACCATAATGGGCTATCTTACGTTACGCACACGTCCTTAGTCTGGTAGTGGCTGATATCACGGGCGTCGTCGTTCAAGCCAGCGATTTATTTTCGTTATTAAACTAAATGGCCAAGCTTTTTCAGGAGTCATATAAGCGGATGGAGGTATGCGAAGGACAGGAAACGTCGGGCAAGCGACTACAGCTAATTGAAATACGAGGTGGTAGGTTTAAAAGCCGTGCCTATACAGATGGTCTTTTGCATTTTCGATCGTCCAAAGGCATGAAAGGATGCCTTGTATGCTGATGGTGTATAATGATACATCCACTGGCATGCCAGCACATTTTTGTCAGTCTGTTTCCATGCCACAGATCTTCTGGAAAAGCTAACCAGTTATACGAGACCATCTTATCAGCGTTCGTTTTCATGCATATATATTTTAATCCAGCAATTACGGCAGAATTCTATTATACATATATGATAATTCAAGTTGGTAATGTTTTTCGTCCATCGTTGGTATTTTTTTTTTTGTAGTGTTTTTTTAGGTATATATATGTTGACAAATTATAACTAATGCATAAATGAATACGAAAATCCTGGTAATCATGATCGAAGAGGGGTAATGCATGCGTGGGTTATAATTTATTCCCAAATGCCAGCGATATTCCTGTATATAGGTTTTTGAAGTTTATGTCATTTCTTAAAGTTGTAGGAAATATAGAAACAAAGTTTACAAGTTATCCATCTTCCACGGAAACACACTGAAACAATGTTTAGGAAATTTAGTTACTTTCTTAAACACGTAAGAAATATACAAACCGAGTTTACAAATCATCCGTTGCGGATAATGACGGAAACGCTCAATATATGTTTAGGCAGTTTAAGTTAGTTCGTAATCGTAAAGTAAATCTACAAATGGAGTTTATGAGCTTTCCGTTATCGGATACTTTACGGAAATGTTCGTATCATGTTTATGAAATAGAAGTAACAATGGAAACACAGCTTAAATTTTTGCGCATGTTTCCAGAATATACGCTAGCGGAATTTCCGCTTAAATATGCTGACAATGTTTAAGAAATTTAAGTTATTTTGTAAACTGGTAAACATGGTGTAAATATACGAGAAGATGTTTACGCGATGTTTTTGCCAACGGAAATTTAACGGATATTTCGTAATATATCGTAAACGCGTCGTGAAACTACTTACTATGTTTACATTCTTTCCGGTATACGGATTCGCATCATAAACATAACACTTTCGTAAACTTGGTATTTAAGATGCAACCGTTCGCCAGAAACTTCAAATAAACATGCATCAGTCAATGTTTAAGGTACCAGAAACAGCTATTTTGGTGCCGTGTATGACAAAATGAAATTTATTATGCATTGGTTACTTATGAATATACAAGATACAAGATTTAAAAAAAAAAACACTTTACCAGTTTCTTTATGCCCCAAACTCCCAAAGACACAACACATATTAATATTAATCAAGTAAAAACTCCCCTCGTGTTGCCGTTATACGGGGAGAAAGTTTTATTGTTGGAATGCTGCTCTTGATTTTTAACTTCGAAATGATTTTACGTGAAAATACGAAATATAGCGTCAATTTCGATGTTCAAAGGTTGAATCTTTTAACAATTTTGTTAAAATAAAAAAATTCACGTATTTCACGCCTTAAGAGGGCAAATTTTGTAAAAACACGAAGAGAAATAATTTGGAAATAAACTGGAAATTGCAAACCGCCATATGCGGTTACAGAAATGCGACAGGCACAGAAAGTTAGGATGGAGTTCTGTTTAAGTGGCGAGTTCTGTAATGATGTTTGCCCCACTTAGTTACGCAGATTTTGTTGCTAAGCAAATTCATGAGGTGATTGGTTGAAAAAGCTGTCATTCATCTAAACTCAGACAGGTTGTGTGAAAGCTCATGGGCGAGATTTTTTCGCAGGAAAAGTGTGTGGTGGGAAGGGGGAGGGGGAATTAAAGATCAAATTTATTTATCAAAAGTTAAAGGTAAGTAACAAAATCACACAAAACCAATAGTATAAAAAAGGATGTAAGTACGGACAAATTGAGGAAGTAACCCCCCGTCCACGCATAACCACCACCCCTGCTTCCTCCCGTCCACGCATATGCAAGCAGAAGTGGTAATCATTTTATCAGACACTCTTGTTGCATATATTTTTTGACAATTTTCCTACATTTTGTTCCAGATTTTCTTGACGATTTTTAGGTCTAGTTTACGATTTAAAATGCTTTCAGAGCATTGTGAAAGAGCTTATAGCATTCTGAACCTGTGCTACTTTTCTTTGCTGATTTTGAGGAGTAAAATTTTAACCATGTACCTACCATCGTTAGCGATTCTGAAAGAAATAAGCAACAAAGAAAGGTTAATGGAGAAAGACCATTGTAACTGTTATGTTTTCAATATGCTTGCTAGAGCTGAAAAATGGAGGACCAATGTATAAAAGGTGGAAGCACTGACCTTTGGAAAGATTAGAAGACCTTTGGAAAGAATAAAAGACCCTTGGAAGCTCTAGGTTATCGCCTTTAGTCAAATCTAATACATCTGTACATTGTGCATCCATGCTTGAATCCTTTGATCCAAAGTAATTTACGAGAAACTATAATCACTGTTGTGTGAACTTGAAGTAGTTCATTATAGATATTCTCACCGACACCTGCAGCACGTGGGGAAACTGAGTCGATTTCCCCCTGCCCTTCACCTCACATGGAAAGAAGTTCCTCCCATCTACGGGGCAAGGGGGAGAAAAGTGCCTCTCATGGATTCTGAATTGCGATGTACATCAACCCACCCATTCATAATAAGGCATGCATACTTGTTCCTGTTTTGGGTAAAATTTTACCATGAAAACTGTTTTCAATGTTTTCTTGCACAGAGAACAGGAAAATTATGGAATATCGGATGAGTACTTTCTGCCATAACTGCAGTGTGTGCCCTTCCAAATCGAAAACCCCTTTCGTTAGACTTCACCTCTACCCTTTCAACGCGCCCTCTGCCTATTCTAAAGTAAACGAAATAGAACAGAAGAGATACACAGCAGGTTCTCAAAAGTGTGAAGGAGGAGAGGTGGTGGGAGGTAAGAAGGGGGCGGGGAGGGGGAGTGGAAAGTGCAAGCAAAAAATTAACAAGGAAAATGGGTACCTTCTGTTCTTGGTTTGAACTTTTGCAAGAAGTTGTCTGACCATATATAGCATTTGAAAGAATTATGGTCTGCTGAATAGGGGTATGTATGTGGGTGGGGGTTATGTATGTGTGTGTGGGGGGGGAGGTCTCACAACTGTTTAATAATAAATGGTTTGAAAAAAAGACATATGGGTATCGAAATTGAAATCAGTGACTTAGTTCTTATCTCTAAATTGTTATTTTAAACTTTTAAACTTGTCCAAACAAAATAACAAGGGAGGGGTATGTTATTCAACAGTGCTGAATTGAGGGTAAAAATGTCCATCTTTTGAGAGAAAAAAATATTAATAAAGATATAAGATTAAAGACTTGAGTGGGGGTCTGAAAAAATTCCATTTAGAAGATATTCAAGTTTAAAGTTTGGTCTAATTTCAGTAGAAGTGACAAGTGTGGAATTCTACTATATCTGTATATGTGGTTGGCGTCCCCATTATTTCTAATTGTTAATGTAATTTAAAGAAATTTTACAATATATTTTTCTTTTGTTAATTGAAAAATTTTTCTTCAAACATTCTTCAGGAGGTAACTTATAAGTACCTTCCTATATTCTCTTTTCTGACACAACAAACGGTTTTTAAGTCCCAAAATCTCAAGAAAAGATATACTAGAATATATTAAAGGAATATTCCCATGGATTTTCATTTTTGCATATATGATAGAGAAAACGTTTAGAAACAAAGTGGTAAAGAAAAAAAACTATGTTAATATCTTATTCCATTTAGAATTTACACAATTTTAAAGTATTTTTGAATTTGGACAAAAGAAATGTCTTTCGTATTTCTCTGAAAATGATTTGGATTTTTTCTTATTGAAAATGTGATGTACACCAAGAAAACAACAAAACCTGTTCTTGTAAATTATATATTCTACCCTATCTCTATAATGAACTAAAAGTGTTGTTCAATAATGTAAAAAAGTGTGATTAAATTTAAAAAAAATACATAAGAACTGTGCTGGATTTGCCTTGATGACATCACCAATCTGAAGAACATATACTGTACGAGGTGTTTATAAGAACATTGTTCTACTCTTTAATTGTTATAACTTCTAAACGGAATAAAATATTAACATAGTTTTTTACTACTTTGTTTCTATAAATTTTCTCTATCATATATGAACAAATGAAAATCCATGAAAATATTCCTTTGAGATTTTGAAGAATGTGATGTCACAACTGATTTGATTTTGGCCAGTCTACACAAATGATATAATATAATATAATAAAGTACTTATACAGCGCCATTACTAAAAAGATATTCTATCGCGCTTTCTAATCAAGATGTAAAATAATAAAACACACTGAGAAACTGCCAAAAGAACCAAAAAAGAATCAAAATAAAACAATAATTAAAAGGCCAGCTTGAAAAGGTGAGTTTTTAGGTTACGTTTGAATGAGGTAAATGATGAATTAGACTTTACTGAATCAGGGTAGAGAAAGAGGAGGATTACATGAGCTGCGTGTATTATATGTGGATTTACGGAACTGAATTAGCTGTTTGAGGTAGGCTGGTGCCTAATTATGAATACATTTAAAAACAAGACACAGAGTTTTAAATTGGATACGTTTAACAATAGGAAGCCAATGCAGTTCCTTTAGGCAGCTTGAAGCACTATCGAATTTGCGTTTTTGCAAAACAACTTTAGCTGCCTGGTTCTGAATTGATTGCATTGGTAATAAACTAGAAGTGGACAGCCCAGCAAACACAGCATTGCAATAGTCGAGGTGTGAGATGACTAAGCTTTGAACCAGTAGCCTACAACTTTCAGTGGTCAAGTGTTTCCTGATTCGACGAATCATATTTAAGTTGCGACTGGCTACAAGGCACTTTTCCTTGATATGAAGTTGCATATTTAAGTTAGTATCAAGTGAAACACCTAGTAATTTAATGCAGCTGGATATAGAACTTATAAATTAAATATCTCCACAGAATAAGACATTGATGTAGTCTCTTCACCATTTTGTTTCTTTTAAAGTCTTCTTTCATTCAAGATGAATTACTTGACCACTTTACTAATCTGTTCAATACCTTCTTTTAAGGAATCATCCGGAGTGGGGGGACGGGTGTAAAAGATGTAGATGGGGAAGGGGGGGACATAGTCTCATGGGGGCAAACACTCTCATTTACGGGTAATTCATATATGAAGTATTTTATTTGGGAGCATTGCCCCCTGCCTCCCCCCGAAAAATGTTCAGCTATCTTATTTAGACCTATTACACATTTACACAGAATATTTATAGTATTTTCACATGCTTTTACTCCATTTTCAAGGTATTTTATTTCATACAAATTCATGTATTTATCATGCCATGATAATATGAAAAATATCAGATACTGTCAAAGGTAAGAATTAAGAAAAAAACTTTTTTTTGGAGGGGGTATTCAAAAATGTTAAACTACAGGCCTTTGAATGGTTAAATCAGTCATTGGCCCCCAGTTTAAGTGACTCCATGGCATTATTAGATTTTACATACAATATATGCGTTTCATACAGATATTTTCCTCGGACAAAAAAACTCACCTCTGGGGAGGGGGAAGGAGGGTAATCAAAAGAAATAGGGGGAATTTTCTTTCAGTTAGTATGTTTAAAAAGGCAATGAATCCTTTGATATCATCAGTGCAAGTGGCCATGAAAAACAAACAAAATCAGAGCGGAAAACTTCTATATTCTTTATGTGTATATTATCATTGCATATTCAAAATGTTGGTTGTTTACTCAAATATTAAGCTACAAATATCATATATACCACTTAAATGACAATGTCAATGGATATTGCAAGAGAGTTAAAAAAAAAAAAAAAAAAAAGATACATCAATGACATTATCAATTCTGAATTGTACCTTGATGTAAAGAAAACAATAATATATTTGACATATTTCCCCTTTAAATTTGTGGTCAAGCTACTCTTCTTAAAAAAATGAAAAATAAAGACAGTTCAAAAGATTTCTAAAATTGTATTCGTTTGAAGATATATGGACTAATATGTTTATGGGTAAATAAATGACATCAACAATTCTGAAATTTTCCTTAATGTAAAGAACAGAATTATATAGTTAGATACATTTACTCTAAGATTAGTGGTCAAGCTGCAATATAGACAACAAAATTATCAAGACTGTAAAAAATATTCTAAAATTGAATTCAATTGCAGGTCTATGAAATCTAGATTAAAATAGTTTATTAGATTTCGGAAAAACCTGTTTAAGGTTTTTGACTTCTGGCTGGTCAAAGAAAGTTTGGTAAATTATTGATATATGCAAGCACCACTTTAAAATATTGAAATAATCAACATGGTAAACCAAAAAGTATTCTAAAATTGTATTCCATTAAGGATATGGACATCTAAATTAATTTAGTCTATTAGAAATAATTTAAAAATTTGGGAACATCAGTCCTGAAATTTGAATGAGTTCAAAAATTTGGATCTGTTAAAAAAATTTGAATGAGTCCAAAAATTTGGATCTGTTAATTTTTTTTTGAATCAGTCCAAAAATTAAATCAGTCCAAAAAAAATTGGATCAGTCCAAAAATATGGATCAGTCCAAAAATTTGAATCAGTCCCAAAATTTAAAAACACCCTTTTTTATATTTCAAGTTCTGGCTGACCAAAGTTTGTGAGTTTGGTAAAGAATGCATGCACATCTTTTAAATGATGAAATTGTTAATCAAGATGCTAAAATAATACTCTAAAACATATTTCATTTGAAGGTCTGTGGCCTTGTAGATTTAAAGTCTATTAGAAGTAATTTAAAATTTGGAAATACTTCTTTTAGTGTTCAAGTTCTGGATGGTCAAAGTTTGAAAATTATTAATGTATGCATGCACATCTTTAAAATAGTGAAAAAATCAATATTGAACAAGAAAAAAAAAATCCCATAATTGTATTCAAATAAAATTCTACAGAAATCGATAGTGGAATATTCTTATTCGAAAGAATTCAAAACTTCGGGATGGAACAGCCCTTAGATTTTAGAAATATCTCTTTTAGTTTTCGTGTTGTGGCTGGTAAAAGATTGAGAAATTACTACATAACTAGAACTTGGGGTTACAAATTGAAACCACACTGTCCGTTGATTTTGTAAGTTTAATGAGGCTGGAGCTGGGGTCATGGAGATAGAACATTTGCAATGTACTTTGTTTTCTCCTTATTATGCTTACAAATTTCTATGGAATAAGCTTCAATTTTGAATTTTAATACATTATGAAGTAATAAAGCTGGCAAAAAAGGAATGAATAAATTTGTATTTAATTGAAGGTCTATGAATGTTAGCACTGAATAAATAACCTATTAGAAAGAATTTATAATTTGGGGTTGAACAGTTTTTGAATTTCAGAAATATTTCTTTTAGTTTTTGAGTTATGCCAGGTCAAAGCTAAGAAATTCTTAATATAACAAAGCTTTATGCAATTCTTTACATTTTATCCCTGATTTTCAGGACCTGAATATAATGAAAATGTCTTTCCTGCTAGAATTTGATTGAGGTTATGGTAAAAAACTTTTGGGACAGAATATACAGTCCAATCCAAGATGTGTGATTTTACACAGAAAGAAATGTCATTTCCGAATTTCCATTATCAATTAGCAAACGAATTTGCAAATCAAAGCCTGAAAATCAATCATGTTAACAAAGAGGTGCAGTGGCTCAGTGGTTAAGAAGTCATGTTCCTATGTGAAAGGTACCAGGGTTCGATTCCCGTCTCAGGCGCTGCATTGTGTCCTGACCAAGACACTTTACGCTACTTGCTCCAGTCCACTCAGCTGTAAAATGAGTACCAGCACTGCTGTGATGGACTAGAATTCTGTCCAGGAGATTCTTGTGCTCTCATCCACTTGTGCCATGGCAACCGGGGATAAGCACTGGCCCTATGAGCCTAATGACTCAAATATGGATGTAGTTTTCATGTTAATGTAGAGATAAACATACAATTGTGAGTTAATTGTCACAGGTTTAAGCTGGGTTGCTGGATTGAGGAAAGCCGAGTGCATCCGCCGATGATTCAGATTCTACAGTCAATCCAAGATAATGTGCGAGTAATTGTAATTCAAACCTGTTCATTTATATATGTAAACTACAAAAATAATCAAATCTTAGAAATTCAGCATCTCCTGCAACATGAGAAAATACAACAAATTATTTTGAATAACAAACATAAACTGATGACATCATAGAAGCAGAATAGTATGTGACCCATATTCTATGGTTAATTCTTAATCATGTACAAATAATTGCCTTTCAACCCTGTTCATTTATATATGTAGATTGAAAATTTTTTAATCCTAAATTATAAAAAATATTGATTTTATTAAGTAATTCATTTTCTTTTTTGAACAAATATTGCAGGATCACTTCTGTCAACAAATGCCACTTAGATACGTTCGCATTTCTGTACTGTGCCACATAATAACCATGGTGTTTTGACCAATCAAATGCTAAAATCCTTACCACATGGATTCAAAATATGAGATGGTAAAAAAGCTTGTGTTGAACAAATTCTGTTCCAATTTGGAACAATACATATGACACCATTTTGAAATGGAAATGCTTGTTACAATACAATTCTTAATATTAAAGGAATATTTCCATGGATTTTTATTTTTTCATATATGATAGAGATTTTTTTTAGAAACAAAGTGGTGAAAAAACAATGTTGATATCTTATTCCGTTTAGAAGTTATAACAATATATAAACAATCTTTTACAAATTCATTATATGTTTCTTCATATATAACAACATGCATAAAAATAAAGACTTATACAATATTTCAGTGGAGTCTTTAAATTACTACAAAAGCATCTGTAGTTTTCAAGTTACAGCAAAGCAAAGTTTCTAAAAAAAATTATGAGAAAAGGCAAAGAAATTTCAAAAAGCCAGCTCAAAATCTTCAATGTAATTCTTTAAAGGAGATATAAAGTCTGATTGATACAATCATATTTTCATATAATAGGAGGATAAATATCTTAACCAACTTTCCAAAACAGCAAAACAAATCTTATTCCTTTCTCAAGTTATTCATTGTTGTAGTTGACACTTAGAGGCTGCCATCTTGTTCAATTATGTATTGAAATATTGTGCATGATGACATAATTTCCCCAATAGAGATATAAGGAATTTAATGTATTTCTTTATAAATGTGATTAAAGTTTTTATTCCCAAATGATGTGACACAAAGTTTTAACAGCATGTTTTGATAATTTCATGTTACACAAAAATGTCCTTGACATTGACAAAATGTCTTTGACATTGACAAACTTAAAACAGTTTTTCATCAGCTAAAAAACTTGAGGTATATTATGAAGAAATACAAAGCATTCCCAAAAGCTGGGCTGTTGACATCATAATCTGCATGTTTTGAAATCAAAATGGCGGCTCCAATGGTACTATTAAGTAGTAGCATTAATGTTTTTGATAATTACAAAAAATGTGTTAGATTGCTTCAGGAGTTATGAAACTTGGTCAAAAGATTTGTTAAAATTAATTCTACCAAATGAAATAAGGATTATGCCAGATTTTATGTCTCCTTTAAATTTTGTTTCAAATTTCAGTCACTGAAAATCATCAGACTACTTTTCTCTGGTGAATTTTGATTGGGGGTATGATGGAGATTCAAAACCTCTTTATTGTATTCAACCTCTCCCATTGGTGAAGGACTGAAGGTTAGGTTAAAGGAGTGATATTGCTGTACAGTGAACCTCTCCCATTAGTGAAGGACTGAAGGTTGGGTTAAAGGAATGATATTTGTATAGTGAACCACTCCCATTGGTGAAGGACTAAAGGTTGGGTTAAAGGAGTGATATTGCTGTACAGTGAACCAAACAAATGCTTCTAGGATGTTCATCAAACTGTTTAAATAAAACAACTTGTCTACATTTATTTAGTCCTTATCACATGCTCAAAGGATTAGTTCAGTGGTCCAGCATGTCCGTCTTATATGAAAGAGGACTTCAAAAGAAACAAAATGGTGAAGAAAGCATTTAAAAATCTTATTCCGGGAGATATTCAAGTTTTTAGCTCTGTCTTATCTGTATAGAAATGACTGGTGTAGTAAGTCTACTATGGAAAGTTGGTGCCTTCATCCTCACACTCTTAACAATTGTTAATGTATTTTTTTTTTTAAGTTTATTTAATTTTCCCTTAAACTTTCTTCAGGTGGTACATCATATTATCACAGATTCAATTTTACTATTTTCCTGACATATCCCATGGTTTTTAAGCCACGAAATCATACATAAAGACTTTGAGGAATCTGAGGCTATGACATCACAACTAGTCTGATTTCAGTGGTTTTCTACCTATATGATACCAAACTTTAAACTTAGATATCTCCTTAACGGAATAAGATTTTTGAATGCTTTCTTCACTATTTTGTTTCTTGTGAAGTCTCCTTTCATGTAAGTTAAGACTTGCTTGACCCCTGAACTAATCCTTTAACACATCTTTGACTTAATATATCAAAGTACCCTTAGAATGTATTCATGCTAATTATTATCATTTTTAGTTTTAGTCCGAATTTTTCTGTATATTTTTACAACAAATTGATGATGTCAGTAAGGACTGGTCCTGCAATGTATGACATCAAAGAAATTTTTTTGAAGAGGAGATCGTCCCTTTGACTGGTTATAGTCATATATGCATCGAGTAGGTAAAGTGCGAGAAAAAATTCAAAGCTTAAAAGGTGTACTGAAATTTGTAAGAGTGACTGTACGCTAATGGTGGTAAAGGTAGGGTTAGTCGGTGTGGGATGAAAAGAGTGTAGGATACAAAATAATACTTAGTGGGTAAAAGTGTAAGTGGCAAAAAAGGTCAGGGGTCAAGGATGAATTTTAACACTAAGGGGGTTAATACATATATAATTTAAATAATATCTTAACATAAGGAAATTCATGTGTTGTTCTCTCCTGATAATACAAATTTACCTAAAAATTTGAATAATTTAGTATAACAGGCATTAAACTTAAAATTGCTGTAAATGGTCAATTTGTTAGTAATTTGCATTTTCATGCATATTTTGATTAAGCTCAACGTGTTGCTACCAGTCCAGGGATATTTTACCCACTAATTGTTTTATCACCATAGCTAACACTGATAATTAGTGTAACTAAGAGAGCTGGGTGAGAAAGCTGCCCTCCTAACTTCAGTACCTTGCCCTCCTAACTTCAGTACCCTGCCCTCCTAACTTCAGTACCCTGCCCTCCTAACTTCAGTACCCTGCCCTCCTAACTTCAGTACCCTGCCCTCCTAACTTCAGTACCCTGCCCTCCTAACTTCAGTACCCTGCCCTCCTAACTTCAGTACCCTGCCCTCCTAACTTCAGTACCCTGCCCTCCTAACTTCAGTACCCTGCCCTCCTAACTTTAGTACTCTGCCCTCCTAACTTCAGTACCCTGCCCTCCTAACTTCAGTACTCTGCCCCTAACAATAAATCATTGGGAAATACCTTCTCATTGAAAATGTCCTTTGAAGAGTGGGCTTGGGGGAAGGAAGGGGCAAGAGTAGCATGTCTTTAGTTTATGCTTTCCATTGCAGATTGTTGTGCTGACAGATCACACACGACGTACCAGCTCCCTAAACATTTCTTGAAAACCTTAATTTTTAGTATTACATTGGGTATAATTATGGATATTTGTCTCATTAACACTTTTCTACAAAATATCCATGCATCCCCAATCAGCTGTGAAAATGGTTGTAACAGCCATGAAAGGCACTAACATAAAGGCACACAAAGACGTGACAATTTAACACTATAGAACATTTCAAATCTGAATCAACAATTTCTGAAAACTAATTTAGATAATGTCACATGACCGAAATTTACTGATATAATCTCTAAAGTCCCTGTTGGAGAGATAGAGATAGGAATACAATTTTGACTTTTTAGTAATTGGTTTAGATTTCCTCTGTCATATGAAATATGGATTGTATAAGACTTTATGTCTCCTTTAATGATCTATGGATGTGTGGAGGCACCATTTGTCAAAACTGTTAAAACCTTGACAAGAGGAAATGTTTTCATCAAAATCTGCTACTTTACAGCTGTTTTGAATCATGCAAATCTTTATTCAAATTTTTGAGAGATGTCTATAGGCAGGACTGCCATATATATATTGCTTTTATAAATCCTTTTTACCTTTATTATAATTTTCATTACAATTAGAATAATCTAGCCAAGGTTTACCTTCGGGTGTTACTACAAACCAAGGTACGGAAAAGAGGTTACTAAACTTGAATAATGCATCAATCTTGTTGCTGTCTGGCTGGTTAGTTTTGAAACCACATAATTTACAAGAAAAACATTACTATTCATTTAAAAAAATTAAAAACATAAAAATTAAAGGTAAAACAATCTAAAACAGGTTTATCCGCTGAAGTTAAATGAGAGAAGTACCTTACCTAGGAAAAACAGACATATTCGCAACCACTGTTTGTCATTGGATAACATATGATGCAAGTTAGGGGTATGTCCCCTCTCATCCAATCACATTGTAGGGAATAAAAATTGATGCACAAATATTTGAGGTAAACTGCAATTATACATTATACATATACTATTATACATAATTCATCGTAATGATGTGCCACTGAACTACAACTGAAACATGTACAACCAACCAGCACAACAATTTTACAGACGAATCAGCTGGTTTCATTATGGCGACCATTTGTGTTAAGGCATGACAGCAAAAGTCATCAGATTTCTAGCAAGGAGTAGTTCAGACACAGGTTTATATCCATCAAACACAATGGACTTGCTACACATACCTCAACATGGTCGCCTGAGAAAACACTTATGGTCTCAATACTGCTGGGGTGATGTTATAATCACAGCTGCTGGGGAACGTTATAATCATGGCTGCTGGGGGGGGCATTATAATCACGGCTGCTGGGAGATGTTATACGTTATAATCGCAGCTGCTGGGTTGACGTCATAATCACGACTGCTCAGGGTGATGCCATAATTACAGCTGCTAGGGTGATGCCATAATTACAGCTGTTTAGGGTGATGCCATAAATACAGCTACTTGGGTGATGTCATAATCATGACTGCTAGAGTAATGTTATTATTGCTGCAATGATGCTCTAATCCCATCTGTTAGGGTGACTACATAATCACAGTTGTTTGTGTTAGGTTCATTTGGGAAAACTCCCTGCAAGCTAAAAAAAAATCAACCAGAAAAAATTGGTGTCACAAAAATTTGTTGTGGTTGTCTTCAGAGAGGTCACTGTTTTCCAATTCGTCGTTTATAGATGCTTTTTGTTGGAAGCTGACCGATATGATTTCATCTGCTGGTTCAAAATCATCCTCATAGTCCCTGTAAAAAGAAGAAAACAGCCAATCAAATCAAAATTTCAAACCTTACAAACAAACATGTCCATGATTTTTCCATAAACCCAATTTATATTTCCACGAATCTTTACATAAGTAAAAACTGTCACATTAACTCTTTATGAGATGGAAAAACAGAAACAAGAACAAGGCTGCTGCACAACGAACATTGCACAGCGAACAAATTTTTAAACAAATTGAATAAATTAAAGCAAAAGAAAACATTTTACCTCTTTTTTTTAAGATACTGTGTTATCGTATGGCCTTCAAATGACAAATGAAACTAACTTTTAGGGGACAATATGATGCCCACTAAAGCAAAACTGATGATGGGACAAAAAATCACACCATACTAAAGCGAAGTGCACAAATGCTAATGTGGCAAAATTTCATATCACAAAAAGTAGATGGTGAGGAAAAAAGTGCAAATGAATTTTTATGATTGATTGGTTGATGAGCATTGTTGCCACGTCAACAGCAATGGTTAGGTAGGTCAGAGAGGTCACATTCTTTTCAAGCTAAAATAAAGCAACAAAAGGTGCCTTCAAACAGAGGTTAAATGTTTGTTTGTTTGTTTTATGACAGCTTAAGGGCACCATGACAACAAGGGTCAAATTGTGCCTAAGAGATCAGATCATTCTAGAGGCAGGAAGGAAAGAAAACAGGGGGAGATTGAGAGAAACACAGGAACTAAAAGCCAGAAAGATGAGATCGAGAGAGGTGCATGGGTGCAAAAGTAAAGAGAAGGGGGGTGGGAGAGGAGGACTAAATATGGTTGTAGAGGGAAGTATGATAAAGGAAGGAGATAATTTTATCCAGAGGGTTTTTCAGGAAGAGCTCGGCTACACAATCAAATTGGATTAATACAAAATCACAAGATACTGTATTGTCCTGTCTTGTTCATGGACCCAAGACAGGACTCATCCTCGAAATCAAACCCAGGACTTTACAAGCTTAATTCTTTAATCTAAAGATGCAAATTCTTACCCCTCATCCATCTCCGCGTCATCCAGGTTCTGCTCTTCTTGTATGCCTTCCTCTGCTACCAGGATCTCATACTCCTCCGCGGCATACCTCTCCCAGTCGGTAATCTCCGGCTCATCACTGTCAGGATCCTTCAAAAGATCAGAGGCAGAATGAGCAACTCAAATTATACAATAATCCAAGATTATTTCACCAAAGATTCAAATTTGCCCTAGTAATGGCTTGCACAGCTCTAGGTAGAAAATTTGTTCCCCTTGACCATTTACTTACAACAATTGATTTGTAAGTTTGAAAGCTCTCTGGATAAGTGGTAACAAGTTATAGAATATCATTAAAATTTTCTTTTCAATGATACTAAAAAAAATTGCATAAATTGCCCAAAATTTTAAAAATTACAACAGGTTCAATAAGATTTCATTATATTTGGAATATAATATATGAATTGCCTGAATGAGTTGCACTGAAAATAAAGTCACACGCCATCATGACCGCATAGGTTCCCGATGCTATCACATTGGAACCAAAAAGAGCTCACCATTGTCGAAGCGAATGGGTCCCTCTGTTCATGATCCAAGAACTTGTCTAAGTTGAAGAAGGTATCGAAGAAAATGTATGCCAGTTTGCACGTCTTCAGGTCTCTTAACGTGATCTTATCTGGTACTCGAGGTTTTACCATGTCAAACATCTATGGAATAAAAACAAATATTTCTAAAATATATGACAACAGAAAATTTAAAGGACCATGTTGCAAATACTTTGAACATAACTGTATAGGGTATGAAGGGGGAAATCCCCACCCACTGCTGAAAACAAATGTGGTTTGGGCAAAATCCATGGATGCACTACAGCAAAAATGACAGTTTGTCCTGCAAAACAGCATCAAAGTTTATGTGAAATATGGAATTTGATCATAGTTTGTTTTGTTAAACAGGTGTCCAATCAAATTTCACACCAAATATGCAGTGGCCTAATTATGTTGCTCTATTAATTTTCAGCTGATGGTAAAAAAATCATATTAGCACTGGTTCACTTCTATCTGTTGAGTACATTGTGCAAGTCCCATCATTATTAAGGAAAACAAAGCAAAAAGTCAACAAGTTCCCAAATTGATTTTATAAGAACACCAACCATCTATCTTAAAAAAGCTCCAGGTTTTAATGATGATGGGCAAGAGAGAGCAAGCTTTGTCTCATCATGAGGGGAGGGGGCCAACAATCTCAATCAATTCCCAATTGATTCCTCACCCACTCAATCAGCCCCTAATCTATCACCTGCTTGCTCAATCAACCACACAGATTCAATTAACCAATCAATCACCTAATTCATCAATCAACCAATCAATAAAATACTCCCTCATCCATCGTCATCAGTGTCGGTCGGTTGTAACACAGGTGACTAAGCTTCCTCCAGCCCTTCCTATCATTAGCAAGATTGGCTATCTGCCTTGAGAATAGCTGATTCTATCCCACTTAATCAGCCCCTAATCTATCACCTGCTTGCTCAATCAACCACACCCATTCAATTAACCATCAATCACTCAAACTCATCAATCTATCAATCAATCCCTCAATCACTTTCCAATCAATCACTCACCTACTCAATCACTCACTCTCCAAGTTATCAATCAACCAATCCACCAATCAATCACTCAAATTCACCAATCTATCACTCAATCACTTTCCAATCAATCACTCACCTACTCAATCACTCACTCTCCAAGTTATCAATCAACCAATCCACCAATCAATCACTCAAATTTACCAATCTATCACTCAATCACTTTCCACTCAATCACTCACCTACTCAATCACTCACTTCCCCAAGTTACCAATCCATCAATCATACCTGACAGAGACAATCTTCAAAGGGCAGCGTTTCAATTCCCATGTTTTCCATCCGTGTGAGTTGCTCCTCATAGAAATATTCCAGTTCATACATGGAGATGGTGCCATCTCCATCAATGTCCAAGCAGCGAAACCAGTACTCTATACTGTACAGAGAGATAACAAAGCAAGTGTTAATCAGCACATTATACAACCCATCACCACCCCCTACGCAGAAAGCTACACTAGCTAAATTTGATTCAACATTGTTATTTCAAAATGTTTCTTGTTTACAAATTACAGCTCTCCAACATTTATTTCTCCAACCCTAAAAAGGCACAAAACAGTTTTCTTTGGAATTTTTGTAACGCCTTGTATCTGAACTAATGAGGTTGCATCCAATTAACCTTTCCAGGTTACGAAATAAGCCACACCCACCATAGCAATGTGGTCACTAGGTGGGGTAAACAAACCTCAAATCCGCAATCCATCATGCATGGCCAATGCATCAACATTGAGATGTTCATTTGGCCTTCTGCAAGTTTTGATCCATTTATGGCACTTCTTGGATCTTTCAACTTTTTAGCAAAAGGAATAAACAAAATTCCGTTTAGCTAACCGTTCTGAATAACGGAAATCGGATTAACAAAGCCTGCAGTGTTCCCGTAAGCGCAATTTTTGTTTACCATTTTGCCTTCACTCAGCTCGTGTATGCAGAAATTTGTTTTGTCTAGTATATGCATTGACAACATGAGCGTGTGCCACTAGCTAGCGGTGATTGGTTAAAACAAGCTGTCAATCATCAAACTCAGAGAGGATAATTATAAATAAAGTAGATTACTTTTACTGGTCAGACATGTCTATTCTATATGATACAGTCCAAATGTGAAGCAACTACTGCAATATATTGTTTAAAATGTGTCGTAGAAAGTCTACATTGCAAATGTGATGTCACCATTTGCTGTCTTTACGCTGTCTTGATGTATCATACAAAAAATGATTAAACTGATTTTGATTATTGACAGCTTTAAAAAAAATTATTGCTGACAAATACAACTGGTTTTCAAAAATTAGAAAATTATATATTTACGGGAAAACACAACAAAAAAATAAGTAATATTCCAATTCCAATAATTTCTACGTATTTAATTTCTGCAAGAGCTTTTATCTTGAATCATCTCCATAAATGCAAAAGGTTTTACAATGTCCTTTTGAAGCCAATGAATCGGTCAATACTTGGGCAAATTATTATATCAAAATGTCAACTTAAATTTAACAACTCATGTACTTCATAAACCATTTCAGATTTTTTTAATTAATTAGATTCATCCACACAAACCACCATACTCTCTTTGTCAGTGCTGACTGACCACCATCCTTCTACAGTATCCATAGTCTGCATGGTCATGAAGGAAATGTAATAATAATGAACTGGGCAAAAAGGTTGCGGGTTGTGAAATACAAATACAATTCAAAGTCGGGAAGAATTTTGAGTTTTCTTAAATCTTCATTTTAAAGATAGCCAGGGACTTGTTTTTCCAAAGAGCACACTTTTGTGATATTTTCAAATTCTGCCAAATTTGGAAAATGTGAAGAAATTGAAGAACTTATTTTGGACCATTCAGCACTTCAAGGGTAAAAGATGTTCAGTGTGCATGACAATCTAAACAGTGCCAAAAGGTTTCAACTTTTCTTCTTCTTTTTTTTTATCTATCTCAACTAACTGGTTGGCTCAATTGGTAGAGCATCCACTTTCCAACTGCAGGCAATTTCAAACCTCGGTTGAGTCATACCAAAGACTTACAAAAAAAATGGGACTTGCTGCACTCTTGCTTGTACTCAGCATATGGGATTAAAGCATGGGAAATGATATAGGCTTGTGCACTCTTGCTTGGTACTCAGCATATGGGATCAGAGCAAGGGAAATGATATAAAGGCTTGTGCACTCTTGCTTGGTACTCAGCATATGGGATCAGAGCAAGGGAATGATATAGGCTTGTGCGCTCTTGCTTGGTACTCAGCATATGGGATCAGAGCAAGGGAATGATATAGGCTTGTGCGCTCTTGCTTGGTACTCAGCATATGGGATCAGAGCAAGGGAATGATATAGGCCTGTGCACTCTTGCTTGATACTCAGCATATGGGATCAGAGCAAGGGAATGATATAGGCTTGTGCACTCTTGCTTGGTACTCAACATATGGGATCAGAGCAAGGAAATGATATAAGCTTGTGCACTCTTGCTTGGTACTCAGCATATGGGATCAAAGCAAGGGAATGATATAGGCTTGTGCACTCTTGCTTGGCACTCAGCATACAGAAGTAGAGCAAGGGAATGATATAGGCCTGTGCACTCTTGCTTGATACTCAGCATATGGGATCAGAGCAAGGGAATGATATAGGCTTGTGCACTCTTGCTTGGTACTCAGCATATGGGATCAGAGCAAGGAAATGATATAAGCTTGTGCACTCTTGCTTGGTACTCAGCATATGGGATCAGAGCAAGGAAATGATATAGGCTTTTGCACTTTTGCTTGGTACTCAGCATATGGAATCGGAGCAAGGGAATGATATAGGCTTGTGCGCTCTTACTTGGTACTCAGCATATGGGATCAGAGCAAGGGAATGATATAGGCTTGTGCACTCTTGCTTGGTACTCAGCATATGGGATCAGAGCAAGGGAATGATATAGGCTTGTGCACTCTTGCTTGGCACTCAGCATACAGAAGTAGAGCAAGGGAATGATATAGGCTTGTGCACTCTTACTTGGTACTCAGCGTATGGGATTGGAGCAAGGGAATGATATAGGCTTGTGCACTCTTGCTTGGTACTCAGCATATGGGATCGGAGCAAGGGAATGATATAGGCTTGTGCACTCTTGCTTGTACTCAGCATATGGGATCAGAGCAAGGGAATGATATAGGCTTGTGCCCTCTTACTTGGTACTCAGCATATGGGATCGGAGCAGGGAAATGATATGGGCTTATGCGCTCTTGCTTGGTACTCAGCATATGGGATCAGAGCAAGGGAATGATATATGCTTGTGCACTCTTGCTTGGTACTCAGCATATGGGATCAGAGCAAGGGAATGATATAGGCTTGTGCGCTCTTGCTTGGTACTCAGCATATGGGATCAGAGCAAGGGAATGATATAGGCTTGTGCACTCTTGCTTGGTACTCAGCATATGGGATAGAGCAAGCATGGAATGATATAGGCTTGTGCACTCTTACTTGGTACTCAGCATATGGGATTGGAGCAAGGGAATGATATAGGCTTGTGCACTCTTGCTTGGTACTCAGCATATGGGATCGGAGCAAGGGAATGATATAGGCTTGTGCACTCTTGCTTGGTACTCAGCATATGGGATCAGAGCAAGGGAATGATATATGCTTGTGCACTCTTGCTTGGTACTCAGCATATGGGATCAGAGCAAGGGAATGATATAGGCTTGTGCACTCTTTGTCGGCTGCCACCTTGGGGGGGTTTCTAATGTAAAGCACTTTTGAGCATGCATACTGTGTGGTAAGGTGCTATATAAGAACTGCATATTATCATTATTATTATCTCAAGACCTTGTGCTTAAATTGTACACATTTTGCTTCATCCTTGTTTGGAGTATTGTGTCCAGTTTGGAATCTGTGTTTGAGAAAGGATATTCATTTATTAGGTGATTATTAAAGGAGACCAACAAAGCTGATTTTGGGACTGCAATCTGCGATATTTTAAGTTATCCTGAGTGCCTCAGAATATCTAATTTGTCACTTTGGAGGGGAGGAAACTACAAAGTAATATGTTTCAAGTGTTTAAAGTGTTAGAAAGGTATTGATGAAATAAATTTTTGCAAATCTTTTAAGCTACAACAAAGCAGTATTTCCAGAGGTTATCAATTTAAAATCTACAAATCACACACCAGTTTGGACATACATGATATAACTTTAGTCAGACAGTTGTTAAGAATTGGATGCTCTACTTGATTTTGTTGTGGACTCTAAATCTCTTTTGCAGAGTGAAATTCATTATGACTCTTACAGCACCGACAAGGACCTGAAGGGGTATGATATGGGCTGGAAGGCTTTCTTTAAACCTTGGCCGCAGAAGCCAAGGAATGAGTGGCTGTGGCTATTCAGGTAAACTCAAATTGAACATAACAGAGGATGCACAAAGTGTTTAACATAACCGAGGATGCACAAAGTCTTTAACATAACCGAGGATGCACAAAGTCTTTAACATAACCGAAGATGGACAAAGTGTTTAACATAACCAAGGATGCACAAAGTGTTTAACATAACCGAGGATGCACAAAGTGTTTAACATAAGCAAATTGTTTGAGGATGCACAAAGTGTTTTAACACAAAGCGTTTAACGAGAATGGACAAAGCGGAATGCACAAAGTGTTTAACATAGCCAAGAATGCACAAAGTGTTTAACATAACCGAGGATGCACAAAGTGTTTAACATAACCGAGGATGCACAAAGTGTTTAACATAACCGAGGATGCACAAAGTGTTTAACATCAGAGGTCTTACCTTACAGGAGTCTTCTTATCCTCTTCTGACATAATAAACCAAACAAACTCTGTATAGGTCATGACCTCATCACGAGCCGATTTGGTACTAAAATCAGGACAGAAAAATAAAACTGTAAGAATCGACAGAGAAGCATCTTACCTCACTGATTTATGACAAATATACCCACATCACATCCAAGGCAGCCCAGGCCTTCTACCTCATCATCTGTTAATTAAAACTTAAATCCATACTGGGGCCACGATGACCCATCAGGCAAGTATTCATCCAGGTTTTATTGGCCTATTAGAACTTGCCAGTTCAGCAGCAAAACCAAATTGAGGACTCTTTAAAAGAAACATTGGTGGAAAAAAACCAAGTTAATATCTTATTCCATTTAGAAATTATTGCTATGGAGGGATTTCATCACGTGACTAACTCATGTGGACTCCATTTTGCAGGGCAGCTGCGTTGTTGTGTTTCACGCGTCTTTACACAGCTCAGTCACATCACACGTACAACAAACATACTACATGCTAACCTACCAGTACCAGTTCAGTGAATTTTACTATGTGTAATTTTTGTTCGCTTCCGACTTTAATTCATATTTTCATTAAGTTTTATATTTTCACCGGTATATGATGACGTTAACGCCAGCAGATTGTTCATTATACTCAGACAAAGCCTACATACCTGATATAAAGTGCTCGCTGCAAATCCTAGTGTGAACCGTAGGTTGAAGCCATCAGGTCATACAGCAGAAACCCACTTCGAACATTGATCAAGATCAGATGGAAATCAAGAAAATGTCTTTTTATTCCCTCGCACACATCTATTTGAGCAACCAACGGCACAGCAAGATTCCGACACAATTATCTTACAACAATAATCTTATATAACAACATGCAAACGTGTGTAGGTCTAATTAGGTGTACAGCAAACAGTGGTATTTCCTGGCAAAATGACAATGTAAACAAAGTCATGTGACCTTATGACATCAGCTGAAACACCCGTATTCAACGATTTCTCCATTGTGTTGAAAAGTGACATTGTAGTGTAAAGAGTGATGCCATGATAAAGACAGATTCCAAGATAATTCTTTATGTATTTCTATAAAATGGAATTTATTTTCCTTTCATTTAGAGTGCAAGGTGCATGAGCTGACACACAGCATGTTTTCCAAAGTGTATGTTATACCCCATATCAATAATTAAACAAAAAAACGTTTCCTGTAATTTAGAGGCAATTTATTTTAAAAGAATTACACACAAATTGTTTGGATTCGCCTTGATGAAATCACATTGTACACTGTGAGGTCACTTTTCAACACACTCGTGCAATCTTTTAAATGTAATAACTCTAATGGAATAAGACATCAACATGATTTTTGCACCAAATTGTTTCTTTCCTAGTCCTCTGTCGTCTATATGACAATGAAAACTCACAGGAATATTCCTTTAACGAGCCGGGTTACCCTATAATTTATTGTGCATTGTCACTGATTAACCCTGAACCTGTTCCCCCGGCCTGTTCACCATATAGCGATGGATACACTCAGATTCAGCCGCAATCCGGCGCCCCAGCTTTTATGGTTAATCAGTGACAACGCACAATGAATTATAGGTTAACCCTTGGTTAATCAGTGACAACGCACAATGAATTATAGGTTAACCCTTAATTGACAAACAAACTGATATACATATTGTGGACTCACCTTAGTACTGTTCCAGGTGAAAAAATTCTATCAATAATTCTATTGGATATTGCTGTGGAGAGGAAAGAGAGAAAATTTCATGTTTTAGTACATAAAATTGAAGAACAGTACACGTGTCGGCAAATTTATACATAAAAACTGAAGACCCAGCCTACTTCTGAAAGATGCATTTATAGGACAATTTAAGAAGTCACTGAAGGGGGACAATTAAAGAAACAAAAAGCAGCCATCGAGAACAATACAAATCCCCTCGCCGCTAATAACATGCTTTCCAGCCTATGTCACACCTGCCATCCCACCCTCTGTTCAACATGCTATACCATGCTACTTCCCTCCCTACAGGAAGTCATACACGAAAATCCAGATGCCAAACCACCACGTGACCCATATGTCATCACACCTGCAATCAAGATGACATCCCACCATATGACTAACCACCCTGTCCCATATATAATGCCACCCTGGCCCACATGCCATCCCACCCTGTCCCACATGTCATCCCACCTGAAATCAAGATTAATTCCATTACATGCCACTGGAAAATTCATTGCAGATTCCATTTGGAGTTTATCATAAGCTTATTGTTTCCACTCTATTCAATTAAAGACTGATTGTTTTTTCCCTATTCATTCCCAAGACCACTTAATTATAAATTCCATTCAGTCGTCAGCTCCATTATTATCTCATTACCCACATATACATATATGTGGGGATAAGATATTGTAGTCACTTTGCCGTGTAGGCAAATAACTGCATATGCCTCCTACACTACATGGCCACCGCCCTTGATATTAGGGGGCTGATGACCTCATATTAGGGGTTAGGGGTCAAAAGTTTTTGTAAGAGGACAAAATTTGGTGATTTTTGCATCTGTCTGTGAATTAAAACTCAGAAACTGTAATACACACATGAACCAAAATTGGTGGACAGGTATCCCTGGCCCGCAACATTAATCTCCAATGTTTTTGGTTACAAAGGTCGAAGGTCAAATGAAACAAGTTTTTGGTGATGGCTGTATCTTTTGAAGGAATTACTTGGTTTCTTTACAAATTGCATAGGTGTGTAGGATTTAACATTGCAACAAAAAAACAAAAAAATTGGAGGTCAAAATGTCATGGGTCAAAGGTCAAATAAGTGTTTTTATGCAAAATTTTGCATCATTTAAATCTCAAAAAGTACAAAACCTATACCAACCCTATGTTGTACCATGATACCTTGGTGCATAAATTATGTCCCGTAAACTCTGAGGTCAAAATATCAAAGAGCTATTGAGCAATTTTCACCATTTTCCCATGTGTGTGACGTGAGCATGAATGGTGTCATACAGTAGGGTACAATAAATGGGAAAAGAGTCAGAGGTCAAGAAGTCAATTATGTGATTTTAGGGGGTAATTATGCATTAATTTGTACAATTTTTGTGCCACTTTAAATTCCAAAAGTGCAAGACCTATACCAATCCCATGTTTGTATCACATGGTACATGAACTTGTGTCCCGTAAACTATGGAAGTCAAAGCATCACTACCAGATAGGAATTTAAAAACCTGAATCATATCGCCACATACTCTTCTTAACTCAATCATGGTCAAACCAAGAATTCGCAACCTAGATTTATAAGAGAAATTCCTTACTTCGGAAATAAGTCTGGTTGCTCTTTGCTGAACCTGCTCCAAAATGAACTTATCCTTCTCATAAAAGGGATTCCAAGCCTGGATAGCATACTCAAGGTGAGGCCTGACTAACTGCTTATACAAATTAAGGACAACCTCTCTACCAAGAAAACAAAAATTTCTCCTAATCAAACCAAGCATCCTATTTTCCCTTGCAGCTGCTAAAGCACACTGTTTAGAAGGCTTTAGATTGCTAGATATGACAACACTAGATCCCTTTCTTGATCAACAAAACCAAGATTTAAACCATTCATGCAGTAATCAAAAGCCAAATTACTCTGACCAAAATGAATAACTTTGCATTGATCAACATTGAATGACATCCGCCATGTTTGGGACCAAGAAATTTACTTATCCAGATCAGTTTGCAACCGTGAAGAATCCCTAGCATCACCAACAATCCTGTGTCATCAGCAAATTTACAAATCCTGGAGCCACAGGAAACATCAATATCATTAATGGAGATTAAGAAAAGAAGCGGACCCAATACAGAACCCTGAGGAACACCACTTGTAACCTTCTCCCATGGAGATACTTCACCATTAACAACTCTTTGTGACCTGTCAATTAACCAAGAATTTATCCAACTGGCACACTTTCCCTCCATACCAAGCGCTCTAGTTTTCAACATGAACCTGCCTAATGGAACCTTATCAAATGCTTTTTGGAAATCTAAATAGATAACAACCACATTATGACCGGAATCAACTAGTTTAGTAACATCATCAAGAAACTCCAATAAATTAGAAACACAAGACCTCTTAGGTAAGAACCCATGCTGGGACAAATTCAACAAACCATTGACCAGTAAATGATCTAGTACAACATCCTTAACAATGAAATCCATGACCTTGCACACAACACTAGAAAGATTTACTCGCCTATAGTTACAGGGCAAACTGTGGTCACACTTTTTAAAAATAGGAGTAACATTTGCAATTCTCCAATTACTAGGAACAACACCAACAGCAAAGCACTTTGAAAAGATAATACTCAGGGGAACAGAAAGAACATCAGAACACTCATGTAAAACAGCAAGATGTATACCATCTGGACCGGGTGCTTTATTTGAATTCAAACCCTTCAACTTCTTAGACATAACATCAACTGAAAAATCAACATCCTTAATGGATAATTGGGAATGCACACTAAGATAATCCACAACATCATCAGCAAGGGACTCCTTTGTAAAAACAGACACAAAGTAGTCATTCAATACCTCAGCCATATCCTTACCACTATTGATAGTAACACCATAGTACCTCTTATCAAACCCTTTGTGAACTTTTCATGATCCTTATACCTAGCAAGCTCCCCAGGACACCCACTGTTTTTATAACAATCCCAAGAAATCCAGCTCTCAATAGTACCAATTATATCAGGTTTACTAATTAAAACTTCAGCCAGCAGCTCATCACGTTTATTCAAAATGCTATGGAAATTTGAAAAGATAACCCTAATTCTACCACTAGAACAATCCCTATCCCCAGAAGCATGCCTGACAGGTGGGTTTAAACTCTCACCCCCCCCCCCCCCATGACTACTATAAAGGACTCAGATCCTTAATTGCCCTATTGACACCCCTAGCAAGAACACGAGCACCTTTCCTAGTTAAATGCATACCATCTCTCATGAACCAATCAACCCGAGATTTAAACTTATGCCAGAAATTTACAAAACCAAACTCAAACAGACGACAAATAGTCTCTAGCCAACTATTGATCAACATCATCTTATCTATCATAAATGAACTGCTTCACGCGGCAACTAAATTTGTTTTCATAAAAAATAGTTGGAAATCCTTTTTGAGGGCTAAAATCTATTGTTCTCCAGCAGCTGAACAATGCATGAGGTTGGATGGACAATGGATGTGGACGGACAGACGAACGGACGGACAGACGAACGGACTAGCAGTAAAGATGCTATATCTCCTCTTTACCAACTTCGTTGGCGAGGGGATAATAACAGAAAAAGATTCAAATTTATCATCCATTAATTGTGAATAAAGACATACATCCTTTAGGACATGTCATTCACCCAAGTATCATAGTACTTACCAAAAATTAAATATAAACAAACAAAAATATAATTAAGAAAACAACATACCATGATCCTGATGCCTGGCTAAATCCGCCTTGTCAATTAACAAATCGTGGTCTGCGTCAAGTTCCCAAAACTTGCAGTAGATAACGTAGAAATGCTCGTAAGAAAAATACTCTGTGATCTGATTTATGTCATCTTCTTCCTCTAGGAGCGCTATGACCTGGTGAGAGATTGCAGACGAAGATGCTTTAAAGGTATATGAACAGGTTAAGTTATGACAAAGTTGTGCCTAGGTTTTTAGTATATGCAATAGTAATGACGTATGAACAGGAATACAGCTAAAATTATTTAATATAATTCTTAATATTTCTTTCTTATTTGTTAATGTATTGTATTGAAAATTAATCTAATGCTTCTTGCTAATTATAAAAGAACAATTAGGACCGAAAAACAATAAATTAACATGAACATACAAGAAAAACTTTAACCAACTCTGTAAAAAATTTATGAAGTCATCGTTGACCAAGCGCTACTTTAATCTTCTATCCGCTTTTCATTCGTCACTTAAACAAAGCTGAAACCAAAAGATATGCAAGTATGACATCACACAGTACAGTTATGACATCATACTGTACACAAAAAGGTTACTATTCAACACTACAGTAAAATCTTTCGAGATACAATAACTCCTAAACAGAATAAGATACAAAGATGTTTTTTTTTTTCCTTCACCAATTTGTTTCCTTTATAGTCCTCTACATAAAAATTCAGGATATTATTCCGTGATCATTTTATCCTTTACGTTATTACTTTTTGTTGAGTGTTACTTTAAACCTCTATTCAATGCACTTTTTATTAGTTCCTAAACTCTACTGAAACCAAAAGATGTACATTGTGGAAATGCATAATGAAGACCTCACACACAAGCAATATGGTACAGACGATATATGGCTGCGTTCTCACTTGTCTCTGGATCATGATCCCTGATCCAGCTCTATGATTGTAGAAATATAATGTCATGTATTCTCAATTCAGCACAAGCTTGTGATCAGACCCACTGTATGCAATCTAATCGCAAATCATGACTGAATAAGAATTCAAAGGTGGGTCATTGAAAAGTCAGTGAAAATTAACACAGTAGGCAAACTGCTATAACAAGTTACAACTGGAAATTGTGTAACTAACATAATCGCATGTCACTGATCTGCATTCCCACACGTTTTTGAGAATCTCATCAGTGGATCTGATCACCTGCTCCGGACCATCATCCTACCCTCACCTATGATCAAGATCATGACTGCGATTAAATCCAGTGAGCGTTCTCACAGTAAAAAAGTGGTGGATCAGATAACAGGCAGTGGGTCTGAACGCGCGCTCATTTTCAAGTGAGAACAGACTCTAAAACACTGAAATGTCACAATGAACAAATCTCATGTTCTGGTATCCATCAATGTAGTACTTGTTGGAAATATGATAACGTTACAGTTCTCATTAGGGTAAATATTATGGTTCTAGTTACTTTAAAATACTCTTTGGCATTTGTACTTCAGGTAACAAGCTTAGAAGTCAAGGGATAGATGCTCAAAGAGAACAATAGCACATTGTTACTCTATTATGTACAATTCAACAATTACATGTTGGTTTGGTTTGGTTTGTTGATGTTTAACAGCACTGCAACAGTAAGAGTCAAATGTGCCAAGAAGGTGTTAATAAATTATGGTGTGAGAGTTAGGATAGTGAGGAGATGGAAGGTTTGTAAGGGAGATAAAGGGGAAAAGCTGAATGTGGGAGAAAAACTTAAGTGAAAAGAAAGGGGTGTGTAAGGTTAGGTGTACAAAATGAAGAGGGGGAGATTGTATGTGGTGGAAGAAGTTGTTGTTGCAGAGGAAGTTGATGATGTTTCAGAAAGAATTGTTTTCGAATAGGTCCGAGATTGAGGAGAGTGAGGAGAGAAAAGATCTGGAGTTCTGGTATAGGGGACAGGTTAAGAAAATATGCTTGATGGATAGATCGGTGTTGCAAGTGGAACAGGGGAGCTGGATAAGAGATGGGAGTGAGTAAGAGAGGAGTGGCCGACGTGGATGCGGGTGACAATGATGTCTTCCCTGTGGTTGCAACTGTGCAGAGGGGTGTTGGTCCCGACTTTGGGTTTGATGGTGTGAAGTTTGTTACTGGTTTCGTGATTCCAGGAGTTTTGCCAGGTTTTGTTGATGTAGTTGGAGATAAAAAGACGGAAGTCTGAGTCTAAAATTACACCAGTGTGTTGAGAAGTAACCTTGAAGTGTACAGCGTGATGTCATACTTTTAGACACAAGAAAATTTAATTTTCCCTTTTTAATGTATTAGAAACAGACTGTAGATTTTAGTTTTGCTGTGTTTGCATAACAGTATGTGGTCCTTGGCCTGTTTCAGGCCTGGTAGGGTCCAGGGGGCAAAGATTCCACATTTTTGTTGCTCCAAAATGGTTTAATATAATAAAAAATAAATGAATTATACATGAGGACATATGCAGTTTCACCTGTTCAATGATGAAAAGAAGAAAATTATATAAAGAAGCAAAACTTACTGATAAAAGGTTACTTCTTCTTAATTCTGCTAAGGTGATTTTACCTGTCCAAGACCGGTTTAAACAATAGAATATTCTGGCTATAACCTATAACAGAAAAAAAAAAATACATATAAAGATGTGGATAAAGGCAAATCATTAAATTCAACAAAGAATGTTAATATTTAGAAAAGATATGTGTTTTGAACTTCAATGAAAAACCAACGACTACAATGGAAACTACATAGAATAAACCATGATGATATTTATAGAAGATGGTCTTCCGAGAACATTTAAAAATAGCAAAAGTAATTAAAATTTAGCGGTGGCTGGCAGTTATTAATTTCAATCATTTTTATGAAGATAGAAAAATGATCCTTTCGAAGACCCATTTGGATTTTCAATATTTTCCTTTTTTACAATTATCATAAATCCATTGAAATTCAACATGTCCTTATTGAACCATACTTGAAAAAAGTGAGTGATAAATTTTGAAAAATTATAAAATTGAATTGACAAAACTTCTACAAAACTGTACAATTCTAGACCAAGTTTAAAATGTTGGGTTTATGCATGTCTTTGAAGAGTTGAAATACAACTGTTAAATAACATCATGGGTCATGTAGAAAAGTAATTAATCTTTCAAAGGAGATATAAAGTCTGACATAATCCTTATTTCATATGATAGAATTGAAAATAAGAAATCTTCTGACCAAGTGTCATACCTCCCAAAGCAATCTTAACACAAATTTTGTAATTATCAAAAACTTTAATACTACTACTACATAGTATCATGGGAGCCACCATTTTGATTTCAAAACATGCAGATTATGATTTCATCAGCCCAGCAGGATGTTGGAATGCTTTGCATTTCTTTATACTCTACCTCAAGTTTTTAAGCTAATGGAAAAAAAATCTTTTGTAAGGGTCAAGAACAACTTTGTGTTCACATGAAAATGTCAAAAGATGCTATTAAAACTTTGTGTCAATTATTTTTGAATAAAAACATAATATACAATTATATAGAAATACATTACATTCCTTAGCCTCTTGTCGGGAAATAATGTTATCGTCCACAAGATTTCAATACAGAATTGAGCAAAATGGCAGCTTCCATGTGTTGACTTTAAAGATGGATAACTTGAGATAGGAATGAGATTTTGACTTGCTATTTTTGGTAGTTGGTTTAGATTTTAATCCTCTATCATATGGAACAATGATCGTATCAGACTTTGTCTCCTTTAAACATGGATAACTTGAAATAGGAATGAGATTTTGACTTGCTGTTTTGGTAGTTGGTTAAGATTTTAATCCTCTATCATATGGAATAAGGATTGTACCAGACTTTATGTCTCCTTTAAGTCTCAGTCAGCCACTGAATGGTTTGATACATGGATTGAACTTTTATACTAAGCCTGGAATTTCTGACTCATATGATAAGCTTTCTGTAGTCATTATCTCCACATATGTAAGCAACTTTTATACCGTCAATGAATTAAGTTTTCCTTTGCATATCGAGAAGATATAATTAACAAGTAATTAGTCTTTTAGCTGACCAATGGGATGCATTTCTGCATTTGCATGTAGTTTCTTTCTTGTCTCGTAGCTCTATCTCTCAAACTTTATGCCATCCCTGATGGTACCAAATTAATGAAACAAAAATAATTGGAACAAGATGTGATGATGTTTGCGAGTAGAAAACAAACCAAAGAGGTATCTAAACCACTTGGGAGAGTATCAAATGTTCAACTGAAGCAAACCGAAAAGTGAGGGCGTCCTTAATAGTATCATTGACATAACTTAATATAATCATTTCCTGAAGAGATTTAATTTTACACAGATAGTTTTGAGAAATTATGACTGGCATCAGAAATTAACTGCAAAGGAAGTGACTTCAGTCTTACTAACTATATAATTTCTTTAATTTGTTTGTTTGTTTGATGAGAGTTTAACAGCACCACAACAGCAAGGGTCAAATTGTGCCTGAGAGGTTAGATCATTCCAGAGGTAGGAAGGAGAGTAAACAAGGGGAGATTGCGAGAAACACGAGAACTAAGAGCCAGAAAGCTGGGATTCAGAGAGGAGGTGTATGGGTGGAAAAATAATGTAGAGAGAGAGAGAAGGGGTGGGTAAGGAGGACTTAATATGGTTGTAGAGGGAAGCATAATGAAGGAAGGAGATAATTTTATCCAGGAGGTTTTTTTTGGAAGAGCTCGGCTACCGACTTGTGGGCAGTGAGGGAAGCTCTGGGAAGGTTGTACAGGGGACAAGCAATGAGAATGTGATGGACTGTGAGGGTGCAATGGCAATTGTTACAGAGGGGTGAGGGGCGGGAGTCAGTAAGGAGGTAAGAGTGAGTTAGGTGGGTGTGACCTATCAATTTCTTTAAAGAAGGAATCTAGTCTCAATAAAATTCCTAAAATTACGCTGTTCATATCTTTCACGTCACATCCGCTTGTTGGATCATTTCTTATGAAATATGAACTGTACGCATTGTATGTGTATGTACAGTACGCTAGTCACTTCCGTGGCAGTTATTGATTAGTTGTCAGTATTTGTGTATGACCAATCAGAAAAGTTGACTCTTATTACTGTCCATGTTAACATGATACCTGGCCTTTTAATAAAAAGAAATTGATTACAAATCTATTATTTCCTAGAATTAAGAAACAATTTTATTACATCATTTCAGATCAGCTTTATTTCATTTTGAAATTCTGCAAATATATTCAGTTAAGAAAGCCTACTGTAGATAAATGAAACTGTCAATGAATTCAACTTTCCTTTGCAAATCAATAAGACAATTAGTAATTAACAAGTAATTCATAGCTGACCGAGAAACGCATATCTTTATATGTGTATAGCTTCTTTATTGTATTGTAGCTTGACCTCTTAAAATTTAAGTAATCTCTAACTAGTTCTAATTAATGGAAGAAAAATAATTGGATCCAGATGATGTTTGCGAGTAAAAGACAAACCAAAGATGTATCTAAGCCACTTGTGACAGTAACAAACTTTCAACTGAAGCAGACCAGAAAGTGAGGGCGCCGTAAACACAATGCAGACTTAATACCGTATTTGATGTATTAAGCGCCCTTGCTCTAATAAGCGCCAACCAAACGTTTTTTGACTGATAACATAATTTTTGGGATTTATTTTAAAGACTCAAAAAAAGTGTTGTTACATTATTTGCTTATTTTGCATATGATGATCACACTATTTTTGTGGTAGTTATTGTGGGGCTAGAATAGAACCAGTTCACACAATGCAGTTCGAATAGCATACCAGTACGTGGCTCGGAACATTGGCACTTATTAGGAAGAACTTAGCACCGTAAAGTGGTGCAATTCTATTTGTGTAAGTGCCCTGGCGCCTTACAAAAATTTATCATTTTAACAGATTTAAGAAACTATTTCATTACGTCAATTCAGAGAGGCATTTTTGTTTTTTAATTCTGCTAATATATTCAGTGAAGTTTTAACTGTAAACTATTGATTTTGAAAATATTTGGATTTACAAAAAAAATAAAAAGACAGCAAAGAAGTTTTAAAAAAGTTATGCCCCAGAGGCAATATTAGCAATATGGGGAAAGGTAAAAAAAACTCAACAAAATTACAAAAGCAGTCAAAACCAGAATCAGTTATTTTGAGGCCACCTTTCCATTGTTGCCATTTTCTTTCAAGCAAGATAAAATTTGCTATTGATATTGTTCTCAGTTCTTTTTGGCAAAAACTTCAAAATACCAAATAACATTGCATTATGTAAAACTTTTTGTGGATGCTGCCACGGTCGATTACAACAATGACAGACTGATCGTTATGTTTCTTTCTGCTTCGCAGGCAAGACTCTAAACCTCATTCATAATAGTTTGAAAGAGTTAAGCTCAATCAAATACCCATTTTTTTAAAACAAATTTGGACTATTTGGTACTCATTATAATATCAATTTAAACAAAAACGTATTCTACTTGTACTATAGACCTTTTCAAACCAATTTTAGCCAATTGTTATTCTTCAGAACTTCTACCAATCAACTGCTAAGGGGAATTTCTTTATTTGTTTCCCAACCAATCAGGTGCAGTTTTGAGAAAAAATTGTAAGTAGCAATATGCGCGCATATCATTGTCATGTATAACGCATGATACGTGCGCTTGAAAACAATTTTTCATATGCGTAGTCTCATATCGTACATAAATTGTGCAGACGGCCAAGATTCCCCCCAGTACTTGATTGGTCAATAAGATTCTCCCAGTACTTAATTGGTCAATAAGATTCCCCCAGTACTTGATTGGTCAATAAGATTCCCCCAGTACTTAATTGGTCAATAAGATTCCCCCAGTACTTGATTGGTCAATAAGATTCCCCCCGTACTTGATTGGTCAATAAGATTCCCCCAGTACTTGATTGGTCAATAAGATTCCCCCAGTACTTGATTGGTCAATAAGATTCCCCCAGTATTTGATTGGTCAATAAGATACCCCCAGTACTTAATTGGTCAATAAGATTCCCCCAGTACTTGATTGGTCGATAAGATTCCCCCAGTACTTGATTGGTCAATAAGATTCCCCCAGTACTTGATTGGTCAATAAGATTTCCCCAGTACTTAATTGGTCAATAAGATTCCCCCAGTACTTGATTGGTCAATAAGATTCCCCAGTACTTGATTGGTCAATAAGATTCCCCAGTACTTGATTGGTCAATAAGATTCCCCAGTACTTAATTGGTCAATAAGATTCCCCAGTACTTGATTGGTCAATAAGATTCCCCCAGTACTTTATTGGTCAATAAGATTCCCCCAGTACTTGATTGGTCAATAAGATTCCCCCAGTACTTGATTGGTCAATAAGATTCCCCCAGTACTTGATTGGTCAATAAGATTCCCCCAGTACTTTATTGGTCAATAAGATTCCCCCAGTACTTAATTGGTCAATAAGATTCCCCCAGTACTTGATTGGTCGATAAGATTCCCCCAGTACTTGATTGGTCAATAAGATTCCCCCAGTACTTGATTGGTCAATAAGATTTCTCCAGTACTTAATTGGTCAATAAGATTCCCCCAGTACTTGATTGGTCAATAAGATTCCCCCAGTACTTTATTGGTCAATAAGATTCCCCCAGTACTTAATTGGTCAATAAGATTCCTCCAGTACTTGATTAGTCAATAAGATTCCCCCAGTACTTGATTGGTCAAAAAGATTCCCCCAGTACTTAATTGGTCAATAAGATTCCCCCAGTACTTGATTGGTCAATAAGATTTCCCCAGTACTTGATTGGTCAATAAGATTCCCCCAGTATTTGATTGGTCAATGAGATTCCTCCAGTACTTGATTAGTCAATAAGATTCCCCCAGTACTTGATTGGTCAAAAAGATTCCCCCAGTACTTAATTGGTCAATAAGAACTCCCCAGTACTTCATTGGTCAATAAGATTCCCCCAGTACTTGATTGGTCATTAAGATTTCCCCAGTACTTGATTGGTCAATAAGATTCCCCCAGTACTTAATTGGTCAATAAGATTCCCCCCGTACTTGATTGGTCAAAAAGATTCCCCCAGTATAAGATTGGTTCATTTTGCACACATAAATTTCGGCCAGGTGACATTATCCAAATTAGTTTCCGGAAATTTATGATTCAGATTTGAAAATGTCTATAAGCTTTTCAGATTTGAAAAAGTCTTAAAGCTTAGCACTGGCTACCAGTTGAAGCTAGAATCGAGTAAAAATATTGTGTTTAGCCTACCAGTGTATAGACGGATCAGCACCAGAATACCTCTGTGAGCTTCTGTCCATCTATCAGCCAAAAAGGTGTCTCAGGTCTAGTGACAAGCAATTGCTGGATATACCAAAGTGGAGACTAAAATCTTTTGGTTACAGGTCTTTCATAGTGGCAGCCAAAAAAATGGAATGATATTCAAATCCATGAAAGACATTAAATTTTTGAATACGTTTAAATCTCAGCTCAAAACATATCTGTTTAAGAAGTATTATTGATTTTTATTACAATTTAATTTAATCGTTTATTTACATTAACCTATCATTTTTATTGTATAAGCGCTTTGAGCATACTCCACAGTGTGGATTAAGCGCTATATAAATGTTCTAGTTATTATTATTATACAGCTACAGTCTATAAAAATTTAACTCAATTTTCAACAAAAACGTTCAACATAGAAATTAAAAAACAAGACGAAAAGCTAGGTTTTCTCATTGATTGTAGTGGTGAGTTACCTCTCAAGGTAGCGAAAACCTATAAATAAGAAATTGAATTCATTTTTTTACTGTTCTATTGAATGCAATTTATTGGGTGTTATTGAGTGAGGTCACTGAGATTCATTATACAAGTGCAAAATAAGTTGAATGTAACTAAAAACTTTGTTACAGAAAGTGTTACGAAACAAAAACACCACGAGACAATTAATACAAACATTCTCCCTACCAGCATGGTAAAGATGCTATATCCAGGATTAAACATGAATAATTTATGTGAAGTACATATCACTCCTTCTTCATTTGTCAAACATTCTCCCTACCCTGCCCACCAGCATGGTGAAGATGCTATATCCAGGATCAAACCAGAATAATTAATGTGAACTACATATCACTCCTTCTTCATTTGTCAAACATTCTCCCTACCCTACCCACCAGCATGGTAAAGATGCTATATCCAGGATTGAACCTAAACAATTTATGTGAAGTACATATCACTCCTTCTTCATTTGTCAAACATTCTCCCTACCCTGCCCACCAGCATGGTGAAGATGCTATATCCAGGATCAAACCAGAATAATTAATGTGAACTACATATCACTCCTTCTTCATTTGTCAAACATTCACCCTACCCTACCCACCAGCATGGTGAAGATGCTATATCCAGGATTGAACCTGAATAATTAATGTGAACTACATATCACTCTTTCTTCATTTGGGTTTTGCTTATGTTTTCCACATATTTAGTTTCTTCTATTCTACCTTTACTTTGTGTTTACATTTTGAATATTTGTGTAATAGGTGACTACACAAATAAAGTTTGATCTGGCCAAATTAAACTTTATTTGTGTATTAAAGTAACTTTAATCAAGGTTTATGGTACATGTATCTGGCCAAATCAAACTTTATTTGTTTATCAAATTGACTTTAATCAAGGTTTATATCTGGCTTGATCTGGCCAGATCAAACTTATTTACCCAGATATAAACTTTATTAAAGCCAGATATGGACTTTTTGTAAGGGTATGTCCCACATGGCATCCCTCCCTATGTCCCCCATGGCATCCCACCTTATGTCCCACATCAGTGACTTCCCACTGATGTCCCATATGACAGCCCACCATATGTCCCACATTGGATCCCATCATATATTCCACATGGTATCCATCCCAATGTCTCAATGACATCCTACTTTATGTCCCTCATGACATCACATCCCATGTCCCCATGGCCTCCTACCCTATGTCCCACATAGCCTTCTACCCTATGTCCCACATAGCCTCCTACCCTATGTCACACATGGCATCTAAACCTATGTCACACTCTGTGTTACTTCTGGCATCCCACTTGGCATCCCACACCATACTATCCCACATGACATCCCACCCTGTTCCACATGGCATCCCACCCTGTTCCACATGGCATCCCACCCCATGTCCCAGATGGCATCCCACCCTTTGTCCCACATGACATCCCATAGGCTCCATAAAAAGTCTCGTCCTAGCTATCATAGTCCCTGATTCAGCACACTACGTTTAAAAGTCTGTCAGTCCATATAATAACTTATAAGCAAATGACCTGTTGAATAAGAAAAAATGGTAGACAAATAATCATGCCTGATATAGCCCTTGGTGCATACTACATGATTCTATCCTATGTCCCACATGGCCCCCATTCATGTCCCATATGGCATCCCTCCCAATATGCAGTCACATCCTGTAACACTCCCTGACTGAGCACACTAAGTTAAAAAGTCTTGTCAGTTCATACACTAGTAACTTTATGCAAATAAACACAATAATAAAGGCAGAGTTTAATAATCATGCCTGATACAGATGTTGTTGCATAAATATTTTAAAGGTTCAAGGGTTTTAAACATCCAGTGTTATGAGAGACACTTAAGGATCTCTGAAGAATATTGGAAAATTATATCATCTTACCGTTATCTTCGAAGGAAATATCAAATGTTTTGTAGACTTTTTAAGGAAATTAATCTTCAACTTGTCTTAAGAGTGTCCAAAAAACCTTAATATTTTGTAAGGAAATTCTAATCTTCCATAAGGATATCTGAAAAACTTTTAACTTGTTCTGAGGAACTCTGAAGAAACTTTAACATTTTCTGAGGAATTCTTAATGAAACTAACCTTTTGGGGAAATCTCAGGCAAAACTGTGGCCAGACGGACAGACAAAAACGCCATTGCATACTTTAGGTTCGCATTATGCTTTGCATGCTCACCAAAATTGTCTCTTCTCCAAACATACTGTATCTATGCACAATTACTTCTCAAGGACTTTTGTTTAACATTAAATGCCGATCAAATAGATAACAAGTTACGTGTTAGAAGAACAAAAATATCAATAAATAATATGAAGATGCAAAAATGATGTACGATAATAAAAATAACGAATCACCATCTATAATAACAAACTTCCCGAGGGCTATAAACTCATTATAGAGCATTACAAGTTATCTACTTGTCAAAATAAATCTTACCCTTGACAAAGGAAATTACACCTCAAATATTCAGATTGTAAATGTGATAGGAAGAGTGCTCGGGCAAAAACAGTCAATCAGCTGACGGCGGTGATTGACAGTGATAGCCCTCAATCGACACAAATGAAGATTATACGCACCAAGATGAATACTTTCTGTATTGTCGGCCTCTCTGGCCATGTCAGGTTTTGTTTATGCTTGGGGAAAGGATTAGTGACATGTCAATATGGGCACAAATCAGTATTTATCGGTTTATGTCAATCACAGTATGGTTTCTCAATCTGGAGGGGTGGCTAATGTTGCAGACAATGGAAAATCCATCGCACGAGGAGATTATTCATCAATATCTCAAAAGCTTTGAAAACAAACACCTTTACTTTTCAATATTTTGTTCTTGTTAAAAAAAAAAATTAAATAAAAAATGATACATAGAAATAGAGCAAAGAAGAAGAGATTTTCTGCAGGACCTGTCATCCATGTTTCAAATTCTATGAATATTCATGACTAATACAAAGGTCAATTTTGTTGATCAGTCATGTGATTCATGTGCTCCATGCAACAAAATAATGTTCTTACTCATGGATTAGATGGAATGACTGAATTTATTCTATGGATTCCAAAGTTGTAATCATGAATATTCATTTTTAACATGAATTTGTTGTCATGGCAGGTCCAAAGGTAAAAAGTGTAAAAAATGTGTGAAAAAAGTCATGGTAAATACTGATAATGTGTATATTTCCTATAACTTATCAGGTTGAGGGGAGGGTAAGAAGTGAATTGCAGAAAATATTGCAAAAATGTATTTGCTGATTTTCCACTGACTGTAATGGTAAGTAACCCCTCCAGATAGAAACTGCACTGTGCCCTATACCGATAAACTTTAGTTTGTAATGTTTCTCACCGTGTGGATGTATCTTGAGTGGAATTCAGGTGCATCTTGTAAAAACGAAAGTCCAGGGTGGTCATCTACAACATCCTGAAAGAGAATATAGGCAACATGAAGCATCTTGAAAAAAATCCTGACAAAAAGACCAAAATAACAGTTCATCACAAAAGTTTACAGAAGTACTCATTGGTCAAAATATGCCAATGATGGTACTTGCAAACCTGTGTAAAGTGTAAAGGATTATTTCAGTCCATTTCTTGTGACAGAAGGCAAAAACATTTTTGAAATGAATAAAAATATTTCTTCAGAAGGTAAATCACTCACTTCACTTGACTCTGTTTAGTGCTCTTGTTTTAGTATGCCTGTGACATATCTACAAAATCTGAGAAAAGTTCAATAAAATGCACAAACATATTTAAATAATATGAGGATGTGATGTCACATCTAGTCCATTTCCAGTCATTTCTGCAAAAATGTTAGAAATTTCATGGCCACTGACCTTATTGGTTTTAGTAGAAATGATCAATGTAATGGAGGTACGTGTATACCAACCTACAGTAGGACCATGTATTAAACTCTTCATTACAGACAGGAAGCTAGTCCTACTAATATCACCACAATTGAATGCATAGTATTCTTTAAATCTGATTTTGACTATTCATATCACATTCAAATTTACAAACCTTTGCTTGAATCACAAGCAATTGGCCTATTTGGCAGATCCCAAACAAATACTTTCTCTAAGAGTTTGATCGGTTTAACATACCATGCAATAAAAATGACCTTTTTAACAAAAATGACCATTTAACAAAAAATGACCTTTTAACAAAAAATGACCCTTTTAACAAAAAATGACCCTTTTAACAAAAGATGATCCTTCTAACAAAAAATGACCCTTTTACCAAAAAATGAACCTTTTAACAAAAAATGACCCTTTTAACAAAAAATGACCCTTTTAACAAATATGACCTTTTTAACAAATATGAGCCTTTAAAAAAAAAAAAACCCTTTTAACAAAAAATGACCCTTTTAACAAAAAATGAACCTTTTAACAAAAAATGACCCTTTTAACAATGACCATTTTAACAAAAATGACCCTTTAACAAAAAATGACCCTTTTAACAAAAAATGACCCTTTTAACAAAAAATAACCCTTTTAACTTTTACATTGGTTTAAAATACAGGACAAAAATATGAAGGACTGTTGTACTCCAATTTTATGTATAATTTTGCCTTCTCTACTTTTTCAAAATGGTGCATCATAAATCAATGCCAAAATGTTTTAAGGATTCTTGAAATGCAATTTTATGTGAATTTCTATCAAACTAAATTCCTCCTTGCTATGCATTTTAAATGAATGAATACATTCCATCAAAGCAGCACTACATGTTTTGTTTCAGCATATAACAATATCACAACCTATTACACATTTATAGCCACACAAAGAATATAATTTAAGACCCACAGGGGTTCCATCACAATCTCAGGCCACTTGAAACCTAAGAAGTGCCTCACTAAAGTAATATATGAGATTAAACGTGTTATTAAAAACACTATGATTACTTAGTGAATATATGTCTAATCTGTGGAGAGTCGAAGCATTTTGTTTATCAGAGTATTACAGCCACACAGCATGAATTAATAAAAGTATAGTAATGATTTGATCATAAATTTTAAGGCTATAATTAGAAGGTTTGTTGCCCACAGACTGTGCTTATAGTACTCGGTCAATTAAATTAGTAGCATGAACTTCATATAATATTCTAACGCAGATGATATGTATTCAACCAAAAGCATTTTACCATATTCTGAAAAAATATTATAGGAATATTTCCATGAATTTTGTTCAGTTATATAAAAGTGCACTATGGAAGAAACAATTTGTGAAAGACCAAGATGCCATCTTTATTGGCTTAGAAGTTATTGTATTTCTAAGATTTCACCAGTGTGTTGAAAAGTGACCAGTGCAGTAAACAGTGTGACGTCATACTTGGAGGTCCAATTTGTTTTATTTATTTTTATGTACTTCTATAAATCAAACAATTTTTGTTTCTTTTATTTATAGTGTAAGATACATGCACAGATGGGTAAATCATGTTCTTAAATGACCATGTTACACCACCTATCTCATTAATTAAAAGATATATCACAAAATTTAGAAAGAAGCAATAAATTTTCAAAGAATTACCTACAAAATTGTCTTGGATATGCAATCATGACAACAATGGTTAAAGTTGTAGCAAAAATTCACACAGATACCACGCTTGGCATGCCAAGATAGACTAGAAAAAAGAAATTGTAATTCATTTCCCCCCCTCCCCATTCCAATTAAACATAAGCTTCACATTTCTACCTCATTCTATCGTTTAAATGTTGAGTGCCAGGCAAAGAAGAAAGAGGTACCATTAATAAAGCCCCTATTCAGTGGCGACGCCAGGATTTTGGTCATGAAAAGGGTAGGGAGCCAAGAGATGGGCAATTTTGTCTTATGAGGAGGAGAAAAGCTTATAAATCAAAATATGTCACTTTACAAAATTATTTGGGGCACAAGTGGGGGGGGGGAGGGGGGAAGGGAAGGGGTCTCGTCAGGGAAAATTCCCCTGTAGCGCCACCACTGCCTCTGGTATGACCCAAACCAGGATCTCCATGCCAAGAAATAAAGATTAAGAATCAAGAAATAAATCAGCCATAACTCAGAAAGGAGCTTTTACATAATGCTGGAAGCAATTGGCTTAAAATTTAATACCATTTTACAAGACCATCCTTTTGCCAGGTGAACTTGTTACGACTTAGCATAGAATTTTAGCAATGAATCAAACGATATTAATGAACAATTAAAGAACTTAGTGCATGTACTTAAATGATTACAGTAAAGTCTTCAGAGGCAAGATATGTACAGCCTCCTGGCTTGGCTACGAGATGAAATCAAAACATCAATGATGTAGTAGCTCAACATATTTGTTCAGGCAGGTAATAATGGCAGCAAACTAGTGGAGTTAAGTGTGCCAGGTAATTTAGGTTAAGGCCAGATATAATGGTTGTCAGTGGCGGCACTACAGAGGAATTTTCCCCCACTAGATCCCTTTGCCCCCTTCCCCACTTGTCCCCCAGAAAATTGTGAAAGTGACATATTTTGTCCAATTTATAGGTTTTTGCCCAACCCCCATGACTGCCCCCATGAATTCCCCCATGACTTCCCCATCCCATGACTGCCCCCAATGACTGCTCCCTATGACCCCATGGGACAAAATTTCCCGTCTTGCCCTCAATGACCAAACTCCTGGAGCTGCCACAGATGGAGGTATGTTTAAGTCGTGTTTACCCTAGATTTAACTTGCAGCTGCCCTTAATCTAAAGCACTAATATAAGGCAGTAATATTATAGCTGGTAGGAAACAAGAATGTAGATGATTGAAGCCCCCTTAACTATTTTTGAGGGGGATGAAAGTTTGAAATTAATTGAACTATGGTCATCTTAGAATTTGCTAAGATTCTTAAGGTATGAAATGAATCGATCTATTATACAAATATTTTGAGTGTAATTAAAATATTCACCCCCCATAACCCTCTTTTTTTAGTGTGGGGGATATTGTTGTATGTAGATAACTGCACATTAGCCCCTTTTGCCAGGTGTATCAAGAAATTGTTACTACGCAGTAGTATTGTGCGGTAATCATGTTTTTGTACTACCGGTAGTGTTGCTTACTCACTACTGGTAGTGTTGTCACTACCGATAGTGTTGCCACTACCAATAGTGTTGCCACTACCGATAGTGTTGCCACTATCGAGTGTTGCCACTATCGATAGTGTTGCCAACCGATAGTGGCAACACCACAACCGATAGTGTTGTCACCGATAGCGGTAGTTTGCCACTACCAATAGCGTTGCCACCACCGATAGCGTTGCCACTACCAATAGCGTTGCCACTACCGATAGTGTTGCCACTACCGAGTGGCAACACTTCCGATAGCGTTGCCACTACCGATAGTGTTGCCACTACCATGATTCCTCTAATGCAATACAAACATATTCCTTACTGCACTTTCGCTACCTTGTGTTAGTACACTAGGCCAAATTCACATCTAAACATGTATTAAAACACCCTAATTAATAAGAGTGCTTACTAAAAACATGAAAAAACCTTTCAAATGTCTATGAAAAGCTCACTTCTGTCTAAAAATTCCTGTGACTTCCAAAATTAATCCCAAAAGAATGTTCCCTAGAATGTAAGAATTCAGGTTAAAATTCACCTGATGTATGCATACTGTAATTATTTCAAAATTTTGTCCTTTATTTTGATAAAATTATTTGAGTAAAAACCTGTTCAGCTTCCAGAAATCGCCATATTGGGCCGTTTGCATAACTTTCCATACTTCAATTTGCAATTTCAGACAACACTGTTTGTTATTTTTAAGGCAATTTTATTGTAAAGAAATAAAGATCATGTAACTCCATTGTTCCAAATTATAATTGACCTGAGGTATTTTTGAAGCATTTTAAGAGGTATTTCATTCCATGTGAATTCTTGTTTATGAACTTGGGCCTAGTGTTATACCTGTTAGTGGCCTAGTGTGTAATGAGTATGTTATATGCTGTTGAGTGAATTTGCTTGTGGCATCAAAAAGCCAATATGAAATAACACTTTTATTTGAGGGTTTTGATTGTTCAATGGTTAAAAAGAATGTGTGGTCTAGCCTTCTATACATGACAAATTGCTCAGATACAAAAGAATTACGTAATTTGTTATCTAAAAACACAAAACTTGGGTCTTCATTTACCATCATGAGTTGAAAGTTTGTTCATGATTGATAAAGTTGTAAAAGACTTGTGTGATAGCCAAATGCCAAAAACTTACTTTAATTTTGTAAGAGTGAGTTGTTTTTACATTAAAATTTAAGAAAAGAAAACTCAAAACATGATTTTTTTTGACATATATTCACTTAATATTTCATTCAAAAAACCAGGAAAGAAGTTTTTTCCAAGTTTTTATCACTAGGGATTCCCGGCAGTAGTTATAAATCCTTATGTTGTTGAGATTGTGCAATACCGGGATCAAGATACCAGGACTAACATGACTACCGGGGGACCCTGCACAATGCTGCTACTCAACACAGAATTTTCCTTGTATTTCATTTCATTTATTTGTTTTTTCACAACATTCAAAACAAATACAAATACTACTACTACTACTACCACCACCAACAATAATTATAATAATAATAATTTTGGCAATAAACCAAAGCATATTAATGAACAATTAAAGAACTTACTTGAATGATTGGAATAAAGTCTTCAGAGACAAGATATGTACAGCCTGGCTTGGCAAGGAGATGAAAAAACCTAGAAGCTTCATCGTGGAAATCTTTGATAACCCTAAAAAACAAAAAAAAAAAACCATATGAAGAAAAGTTTCTCCTTTGCAGTTTTTGTAAGTAAAAGCATCACATGGCACTGTCCACCTATAATACTTAAGTCAAGTAAATTATACCTTTATTCAGACACTTTTTGATTAAAGAATTAGTTCAGTGGTCATGCAAGTTCATCTTATATGAAAGAGGACTTCAAAAGAAACAAAATAGTAAAAAAGCATTTAAAAATCTTATTATGTTAAGGAGATATTTAATTTTCACAGTAAAATTGTGTAGAAATGACTGAAATCAGACTAGTTGTGACAACACATCCTCAGATTCTTCAAAGTCTTTATGTATTCAATTACATTTTGGTCGGAGATTATGTGGCCTTAAAACCATTGGATGTCAGGAATGTAGTAAAACAGAGTCTAGTGAATGTAATTATAATTTACCACCTGTTTGAGGAAAAATATTTCAAATGGAAACCAGAAAATAAAAATGTTTAGTGGTTCCGATGCATTCTTTCATTGTTGGTTGATTTTCACTAACTGACATTGCATACGCCTATCATGAAATATGCTAAATAACATATATTCATTAACCATGCCCACCATGCATATAAACAAAATAGAAGCTGTTGACAACACTTGTATGATGCAAAACATGCATACGTTGCACATTTATTACTGTTTTAAGAATTTTACATAAAGCCCCACCTATTCACTGATATATGCATGACATCACCAGCAAAAGCAATAGGGCACATGCACAGACAATGGGCTATCTGTGTACCACAAATGACATGAATCCAGTTTATCATTCTTTAAATATCGTGTTTACAAGCTCTTTTCAGCAAAATCATATTAAGCTCCGCCAAACTATGCATGTTAATGAAATTCAATGTTTTTATATTATATGGGTTATCTGTGTACCACATATGACCTGTATCAAATGTATTGTTCTTGAATTACTGTGTTTACTGTTTTTTTTCAGCATAACCATACTTAGCCCCACCCACTATGTATATTAATGATATTCAACAATTTTATACCATGAATATGTATACACTAGTTAGCTAACAACATAAATATACCAAGTATGAATCATAACAGACATGTTGTTAAAATATGAAGATTTTAAGATTTTTACATTAAGCCCTGCCTATACTCATTGATATGCATGACATTACAACCAAATGCAAGAGGGCACATATGAACGGACAATGGGCTATCTGTGACTACATATGACATGAATCCAGTTTATTGTTCTTTAAATATCGCGTTTACAAGCTCTTTTCAGCACAACATATTAAGCTCCACCCACTATGAACATATGATTCAATGTCTTAATATCATAAACATGCACACACCAGCTAACATCATAATTAAACCAAATATGAAACAAAACAGACATGTGGTTGTTAAAATATGAGCATTTCAAAGTTTTTACATTAGGCTCCACCCACTCATTAAAATGCAAGACATCATCACCAAAAACAATAGGGCACATCTACTGATCATGGGCTATCTGTATACCACATATGACAAAAATCCAATGTATTGTTCTTGAGATATCGTGTCAACAAGCTTGCTATTACAGACACACACATACACGCATACACCAGCATGACTGCATAGGTTCCTTATGCTATTAGCATCGGAACCAAAAAAGTTGAATCAATTTTCTTTCAAATGCATTAACAATTGTTAAGAAAGTAAGTAGACTTAATACATCTGTCATTTTTACACAAAAGAAAAACAGAACTAACTTACATATCTCCTTAATGGAATAAGATATTGAAGTAGTTTCTTCACCATTTTGTTTCTATTAAAGTCCTTTTTTTATATAAGATAAACTTGCTTTTCCACTGAACTAATCCTTTAAGTAACTTTCATCCACACAAATAATCTTACGCCTGCATGGTCAGTGTTAAGATAGGTACTTTACTCCATTATCTCCAGAGCTCTGTGGGCTCGTGTAGAAAACGTATTAACTTGCTTTATGTGGTGATATGGGTAGAACCTGAAGTTAGGCACTATTTTCAGTTTCCCCCTTAATGGCCATTTTATGGGAAGTCTGGGAAGTTGTCGTCCCTAATGCACAAGGTAAACATAATTCAATTCCTGTTTTGATTGGTTGAGACACAATGGTGTAATGTGCACTTGCATTGATAGTCCAATCAGTATTGTTTTGGAATCAAATGTACGCTACAACATTTTAATCACGATATATGGCCTTTAAGGTGAAAGGTTTCTGATGAAGGTCATAAAGTGATTTTGAGATCAGAAATATTTAATGTTCAAGTTTTGAAGGATTAGTTTTATTGGTTTTGACTTGGTACTTGATGAAGATAAAAAAAAAAGGCAAAGAGAACTATGATTATGACCAGTGTTGTTCACATTAAGATGTGGGATTGCTGGATTCCCGCAAAATATATTATCAAATCTCTTCCGAAACAAAATTATAAGGGAGGAAAATCCCAAAAAAAAAAAGGAACAAAGAAATTTTAGCAGAACTACTTTATATCTTACAGTAGTTACAGTACAAGTTTAGCTGTGATTGCTTAGGCATCAATTAAATTTTAAGATGCGCAAAAATGATGTAAAAGTAAAAATATAATTTAGAATGGTTTTCCTTTACCCCATACCGGTAAACTCCGATGAAAGGTAGCAAAAGGAACAAAAATACAGACCCAATACAGGTCTCTCACTCAATTGTGACATTGTTGCATTGGTCGAAACAAATTGTGCATGTGTGATGAACGTGATGAAATAAACAACGTAATAGTAACGCAATGTCGTCTGCTAGTTGGGAATGTTAAGTACAATAGGCCCTATATGTAGATATATGCAGGGAATTGGAATAATGTGATTTTAGACATTAAATATTTACTCAATTTTACTGCTCTCCTCTGCAGTGTCAAGCCCAATCCCTGTTAAATATGTCTCACTTCCAATTTTTCACAAGTTATTCTTTAAGTTAAAAAAATAATGACCAGCAAAATGTACAATAGAAAGACAACTGCTACCTGCATGAAGCTGCTTTTCCATTATTATCCATGGCAAATTAATTTTCAGATTTGAGAGTAAATTTAAGTTGCTTATCAATCAGTAATAACGTCACGGTGAAGAGAAAACTAACACGTCTGATGATTTTAACACTTTAATTTCACCCCCTTTTTTACAAATATCCTCCCCCAAAAAAAAAAAAAAAATATTAAACAATGGGGAAAAATCCCCCCAAATTTTGAACCTTAGTGTGAACACTGATTATGACGATGATGATTATGACCAGTGGCATAGCTAGGGTCCTACAGGCCAAGGGCCAGTGTATATAGGTATAATGGCGGGCCAGGCCCAATAAAGGTGGGCGGCTGCCCCTCCTGTCCCCCACTGATTATGACAATGATGATGATGATGATAACTGACAATGATGACTAACAATGATAAATGATGATGACGACGATGATGATGACTGAATATATGATGATGATGATGATGATGACAACAACCACAACTGTGGGGATGACCATAATCATGGTGATGGTGGTGGTGCTGATGACAATGATGATGATATGATAATTATCATATTATTATTATATCATTTTATAACTATGTTGGTCCCAACCCCACTCATAATTCTGTTTCTACTTTTACCATTGTGTTGAAAAGTGACCCTGCAGTATACGCTGTAATGTTGTGAGTTGCTTGACAGCAGAGTGGATCATGTCCAATCGCAGCCAGATAAAGTACAGGTGAAGCGTCTACTGCTACTGCTTCACATAAGCCCCCAGCAGAGTTTAATTATCAAGACTGGTTGTCATGACAGCAGAGTGGATCATGTCCAATCGCAGCCAGATAGAGTACAGGTGCAGCGTCTACTGCTACTGGTTCACGTAAGCCACCAGCAGAGTTTAATTATCAAGACTGGTTGTCATGACAGCAGAGTGGATCATGTCCAATCACAGCCAGATAAAGTACAGGTGCAGCGTCTACTGCTACTGGTTCACGTAAGCCACCAGCAGAGTTTAATTATCGAGACTGGTAGTCATGACAGCAGAATGGATCATGTCCAATCGCAGCCAGATAAAGTATAGGTGCAGTGTCTACTGCTACTGGTTCATGTAAGCCACCAGCAGAGTTTAATTATCGAGACTGGTTGTCATGTCAGTGGTGTATGTCAGCTGTTATACATGTGTGACAGGTGTAGAGGTTGAAATGTTTTAACTTATAGGATGTGAAAACCTGTCTTTAAGGCATTAGTGTAGCAGTCGGTTGGTTGGTTGTTTGGTTTGATGGCACCTCAACAGTCTCAGTACTTTGTGTCAGAGGGTCAAGGAAAGCTAGAAACAGGAACGTTCGAAACACACAGGTTAGTAAGAGAGAAGTTTAGTGAAGTTGGTGTAATATGCTAATTTATTTAATTTTAAAATTTGAGAATAGTGGGAGATACAAAAAAAGACTGAAGTTATATGCTATGCTTATAGTCTATAGAAAGGACCTAACATTTTACTTTTAATGTAATCTAAAATTTCATCTACTGACTTTGGAAACATTTCACTGCCTTTTCATTATAATCCTTACATGGTTTTACAGCTTTAGATTTCTGATGAATTGTATTTTTGTATTGATTTTAACTGCATCATTTTTGTTATATTGATTGCTGTTATATCATTATTTATGCTGTCTGTTTCAAGGTGAGTTGTTATACGATTCACTGCCATATGAATGTCTGAAATACTAACTCAAAAATATTCATATATATATATATATATATATATATATATATATATATATATATATAAATATATATATATTTTTATATATATATATATATATTTGACTTCATACCACTGAAGAAGGAAACAGAAGTTTTGAAATATTTGGTTTATACAAAACATTCTGTTGGCTAGAGACATTGTCATTTTTTCCTATTTTGTTTTATATATATATATATAAATATATGTACATATTTGTTTGTTTGTTTGTTTGATGAGGTCTTAACGGCACCACGACAACGAAGGTCAAATTGTGCCTGAGAGGTCAGATCATTTTAGAGGTAGGAAGGAAAGAGACCAGGGGGAGAATGAGAGAAATTCAAGAACAAAAGCCAGAAAGCTGTGATCGAGAGAGGAGGTGCATGGGTAAAACAAAACAAAGTAGAGAGGGGGTGGAAGAGGAGAATTAAGTATGGTTGTAGAGGGATGCATGCTGAAGGAAGGAGATTATTTTATCTGGAGGATTTTTCTGGAAGAACTCAGCAATTGAGTTGTGGGGAGCGAAGGAAGCTCTAGGAAGGTTGTACAGGGGCAAGCAAGGAGAACGTGTTGGATTGTGAGGATGCAGTGGCAATTGTTACAGAGGGGTTGGGGGAACCAATAAGGAGGTGGGAGTGAGTGAGGTGGGTGTGACCAATTCTAATATATGTACATATATGTACATATATATACACATTATACATATATACATTATGTATATATATATATACATTATACATATGAACATGGAGCCATATATATATGTATATATATATATATGATATATAGTGGAGAGGTCTAGGTATATATATATATATATATATATATATATATACATATATAGGTTATATATATATATACACATGTCATTTCTCACAAATATACTATATTAACTATAGACCATATCATGCTGAGTTGCATGTCTCTACATTATTTCTCACATTAAATGTTTTGCAGACACCAGTATATACATTATATATATATATATATATATATATATATATATATATATATATATATATATATATATATATATACATTACACATATATATATATATATATATATCTATATATATATATACACATCACCAAATATACTATAAACTATAGGAGATCCTCACAGATATGAATGGCATCGCTTTTGAACAGAGAGGTATTGATGCCAGGGAACAATTGGAGTAAATGATTGCAAGAACCGTGCAATATAAAATTTTAAATATAAAAACCGTGTAATATAAGCATGTGGACATGATTTGACCACCGAAGTTAGGGAGGGAGAGTAACAAAATCAAATTGCCTACTAAAGGTGTATGGGGGAAATTATTTAAACACAAATACAAAAAGTCACCATACAGATGAACAAATATAGAAAACAGTGCATATGTGTGTGTGAGGGGAGGGGGGGGGGATTGCCTCCTTACAGACCCCAAACCCCACCTATGCACAAGCATGACTTTGAAGAAGCAACCTTTTACCTTTTCCAGTAGTTCATGAATGCCTGTTGAGTGACAAAACCATCTTCCTCACCGCCAGCGCCGTGATAGAGCACCATCCTCCAATACTTTGGACATTTGCAAGCCTGGAGAAATGCACAAGAAATTCTGGTAAATTCCTAGTATGGCAGTACAAGTTTGGCAAAATGATTCCTTGTAATATAACTTTATTCCATTATTTACAAAAACAGAAATTCTTAAGATTTTTTGATGAATTTATAAATGCTGCTTACAAAATTATAACTCAAAATATTCGTCTTAAAGTTTTGTTTCCAAAATATATTTTCAGTCCAAGAATAACAAACTAATTAAATTTAATAAACTAAGAAATGCATTTAAACTTACTTCATAAACTCTATATAGCAATATACTGCTTATACTAGAATTTTTCTCAAATTTTGAAGTTTATTTGAAATGTCTATAAGTTTTTCTAGCTATAAAGCATGAGGGTTAATCCAATCTTGATTTTTTTTGTTAATATACTGTAACAATCGAAACCTAGTTTTAACTATAATAGAGACCTCCGTGACAGTGTGGAAAAGCTTCAGCTTTCTAATCTAACGTACCAGAATCGATTCCCGGTGGGTCTCCAACCAGTGCTCCACAACTGCTTAATAAAATGGCCGTGGGCATCTTGACATAAATACTCCAATGGAGGTATGTCGGAAAGTTATAAACCTTGGTAAACCCACCAACCAACTCTTTAAATTTGCACTATAAATTACCACACTGGAATAAGTAAGAATTACATTGGACGGAATTCTGGTTGTCAACAAAAAGACAATAAGAATGGCACCTCCCCCTAAATAAATCAATAAAGTTTGTTGGTTTGTTTGTTTGTTTGATGAGGGCTCAAGGGCACACGACAACAAGGGTCAAATTGTGCCTGAGAGCTTTGATCATTCTAGAGGTAGCGATGAAAAGAAAACAGGGGAAGATTGAGAGAAATACAAGAACTAAAAGTCAGAAACCTGGGATCGAGAGAGGAGGTGCATGGGTAAAAAAAAAAAATGAAAAAAAAAGTAGAGAGAGAGGGGTGGGAGAGGAATAAATATGGTTGTAGAGGGAAGCATGATGAAGAAAGGAGATAATTTCATTCGGTGGGTTTTTTAGCAAGAACTTGGCAATTGAGTTGTGGGGAGCGAGGGAAGCTTTGGGGGAAGGTTGTACAGGGGCAAGCAAGGAGAACGTGAAGGACTGTGAGGGTGCAATGGCAATTGTTGCAGAGGGGATGGGGGGAGCCAATAAGGAGGTGGGAGTGAATGAGGTGGGTGTGACCTATTCTAAGACAGGTAATATGATGAACCTTGCCGACACGAGACAGGTTGCTGATGGTGGGTTTGATTGGAATGGTGGGTTGGATGACATGGACAATACCTTGATTATCAATTGGAGGTGACTATTTGTGGGCGTATTCCCTCCCTCTGGTGATTCCTTAAATCCAGCAGAATGAATGGGATTTATCATTGACCCACATTTATCCATCATCCCCATTACTTGCCTACCCATAACCCACTTAATCAATAACCCACTTGATTCATGACCCACCTGATTGACCCATCTTATCCATAACCCATGTAAACCCAGAACACCAAATCTATGACCCACCGTATCCACTACCACCAAAATCAGTCACACAAACTTGAAGATAGAATTAGGGTGAAGCAGGACCCTTCTTGTCCTGCCATCCAAATCCAAACCCAGCAACCTTGCTCTTAATGGAGACATAAAGTCTGACATAATCCTTATTTCATATGATAGAATTGAAGGTAACAAATATTCTGACCAAGTTTCATACCTCCTGAAGCAATGTAACACTTTTTTTGTAATTATTCAAACTTTAAATGCTACTACTTAATAGTACCATGGGAGCTGCCATTTTGTTTTCAAAACATGCAGATTAGATGTCATCAGCCCCCCAGCAGGATGTTGGAATGCTTTATATTTTTTTATAATCTACCTCAAGTTTTCTAGCTTATGAAAAATTGTTTTCCTTTTGTAAGGGCGTCAAAAATTTTGTGTACACATGAAATTATCAAAACATGCTGTTAAAACTTTGTGTCACATCATTTTGGAATAAAAACTTTAATCACATTTATAAAAAAAAACACATTATAATCCTTATTGAGGAAATTCTGTCATCATACACAATATTTCAATACAGAATTGAACAAAATGGCAGCCTCCATGTGTCGATTTCAAACATGAATAACTTGAGATTGGAATAAGATTTTGCCTTGCTTTTTTGGTAGTTTGTTTAGATTTGTATCCTCTATCATATGAAAAAATGATTGTATCAGAGTGTATGTCTCCTTTAACCTACCCTATTTGTTTGTCACCATGCAATCAAATATAGTTCATTTTGATACCTGCAGGACAGTAGTTCATTTTGATACCTGCAGTGTGACAGTAGTTCATTTTGATACCTGCAGTGTGACAGTAGTTCATTTTGATACCTGCAGGACAGTAGTTCATTTTGATACCTGCAGTATGACAATAGTTCATTTTGATACCTGCAGGACAGTAGTTCATTTTGATACCTGCAGTGTGACAGTAGTTCATTTTGATACCTGCAGTGTGACAGTAGTTCATTTTGATACCTGCAGGACAGTAGTTCATTTTGATACCTGCAGTGTGACAGTAGTTCATTTTGATACCTGCAGTATGACAGTAGTTCATTTTGATACCTGCAGTGTGACAGTAGTTCATTTTGATACCTGCAGTATGACAGTAGTTCATTTTGATACCTGCAGTGTGACAGTAGTTCATTTTGATACCTGCAGTATGACAGTAGTTCATTTTGATACCTGCAGTATGACAGTAGTTCATTTTGATACCTGCAGTGTGACAGTAGTTCATTTTGATACCTGCAGTATGACAGTAGTTCATTTTGATACCTGCAGTATGACAGTAGTTCATTTTGATACCTGCAGTATGACAGTAGTTCATTTTGATACCTGCAGTGTGACATTAGTTCATTTTGATACCTGCAGTATGACAGTAGTTCATTTTGATACCTGCAGTATGACAGTAGTTCATTTTGATACCTGCAGTATGACAGTAGTTCATTTTGATACCTGCAGTATGACAGTAGTTCATTTTGATACCTGCAGATACCTGCAGTATGACAGTAGTTCATTTTGATACCTGCAGTATGACATTAGTTCATTTTGATACCTGCAGTATGACAGTAGTTCATTTTGATACCTGCAGTGTGACAGTAGTTCATTTTGATACCTGCAGTATGACAGTAGTTCATTTTGATACCTGCAGTGTGACAGTAGTTCATTTTGATACCTGCAGTATGACAGTAGTTCATTTTGATACCTGCAGTGTGACAGTAGTTCATTTTGATACCTGCAGTATGACAGTAGTTCATTTTGATACCTGCAGTATGACAGTAGTTCATTTTGATACCTGCAGTATGACATTAGTTCATTTTGATACCTGCAGTATGACAGTAGTTCATTTTGATACCTGCAGTGTGACAGTAGTTCATTTTGATACCTGCAGTATGACAGTAGTTCATTTTGATACCTGCAGTATGACAGTAGTTCATTTTGATACATGCAGTGTGACAGTAGTTCATTTTGATACCTGCAGTGTGACAGTAGTTCATTTTGATACCTGCAGTGTGACAGTAGTTCATTTTGATACCTGCAGTATGACAGTAGTTCATTTTGATACCTGCAGTATGACAGTAGTTCATTTTGATACCTGCAGTGTGACAGTAGTTCATTTTGATACCTGCAGTATGACAGTAGTTCATTTTGATACATGCAGTGTGACAGTAGTTCATTTTGATACCTGCAGTGTGACAGTAGTTCATTTTGATACCTGCAGTGTGACAGTAGTTCATTTTGATATCTGCAGTTTTAGTGTTCTTTATTAAATGAAACGTGCAGTCCTGTTGTGATTATTGATACACTGTAATTCCTATTGCTTTAAGTGGGTACATAAAACAATGTTGCTCACAAATAGATGTTGGTGAACATGGTACAAACCTTTATTATAAGCTAAACATATTGAAATGCATGCAATACTGTTACACTTTGATAATATCTAATGTAAACTTAAATACAACCTTTGTAAAACTGCAAAATTAAAAAATCATAGTACTAGAAAGACTTAAACGTAAAAACATTACTAGTACAAATACATTGCACCAACTGCAAGTACATTAATCATGTGTGGAAAACTTTTGACGTGAATCATAAATTATAAAAGCACCCTGAGTTGATTTGCTATGTGAGTTCATCTTAATTTAGTATGAAATTAATAACATACTGATTTCATACTGAATTAATAACATACTGATCTCAATGTAAATATATCGATGGTGCAATAATAAACTGTCAAATCAATACAGCAGCCTCTTTAAAGTCAATCAAACGTTGCTGACAATAAAAGGTCACCATCATGCAACAGGCATGTTAATTAGAAGTAGGATATTGCTTTGATGAAGTGTTGTATAAGGAAGGTACTTTGCATAGGAATACAATAAAGGATAACTTTACAACAACAACAAAATATGAAAGGCACAGCATCTCACAAGGTGGTCTTTGGTTTCTGGCAAAAGATCAATAATAGACAGATAATAGTTCTTCAAAATCTTCAACTTTTATTCTTTAAAAAAGGATTTGGTATTGCCGGTACAAAATTTGTTCCATCTTCATAGATTTAAAGGATAATGATATACTCTTTACACATTATGTTACATTATCTCAATAGTATATGGCATAGTAACAGCACAAACCTGAAACATTTATCTTGTTTTTACCATAGTCTAATGGTATGATAAATAAATTCAGCAACACAGTGATATAATTCCAATATCACAGTCCAAGCTGAATGCAAAATATATGACATGCACATAATCTATTAGAGGACATCAACCATGGCAATGATGCGGCACAGTTTGTTGGCTCCATACTGGCCTCCTGGTCATGGCTACAGCCAGCCCCAAGGTTTACATCCACTTTCTCCTCACCTTGTACACATCTGTTCTTTGCATTAGTGACATCTGAAGCATCTCGCTTTGACATACTCTTTGCAATATGGTGCATTGGAGGTTGAACACAATAGTCACATAAATGTACCTTTTCTGCTTCATCACACTCACAAGACTGACAAGCCCCTCTTAAAAATCCTCTTTTGTCCATGCCCATGACAAGAACATTCCGAAAAGGATGTGGACGATATGAAGGATGTGAACGATATGAAGGATATGGACGATATGAAGGATGTGGACAGTATGAAGGATATGAAGGATATGGACGATATGAAGGATATGAAGGATATGAAGGATATGGACGATATGAAGGATATGAACGATATGAAGGATATGGACGGTATGAAGGATATGGATGATATGAAGGATGTGGACAGTATGAAGGATATGGACGATATGAAGGATGTGGGCGGTATGAAGGATATGAAGGATATGGACGATATGAAGGATATGAAGGATATGGACGATATGAAGGATATGAACGATATGAAGGATATGGACGGTATGAAGGATATGGATGATATGAAGGATGTGGACAGTATGAAGGATATGGACGATATGAAGGATGTGGGCGGTATGAAGGATATGGACGATATGAAGGATGTGGGCGGTATGAAGGATATGGACGATATGAAGGATGTGGGCGGTATGAAGGATATGAACGATATAAAGGATATGAACGATATAAAGGATATGAACGATATGAAGGATATGGACGATATGAAGGATATAGATAATATGAAGGATGTGGACAGTATGAAGGATATGGACGATATAAAGGATATGAACGATATAAAGGATATGGACGATATAAAGGATATGGACGATATAAAGGATATGAACGATATGAAGGATATGGACGATATGAAGGATATAGATAATATGAAGGATGTGGACAGTATGAAGGATATGGACGATATAAAGGATATGGATGATATGAAGGATGTGGACGGTATGAAGGATATGGAGGATATGAAGGATGTGGACGGTATGAGGGATATGAAGGATAAGGACGATATGAAGGATATGGACGATATGAAGGATATAGATGATATAAAGGATATGCACGGTATGAAGGATATAGATGATATGAAGGATGTGAACGGTATGAAGGATATGGACAATATGAAGGATATAGATAATATGAAGGATGTGGACAGTATGAAGGATATGGACGATATAAAGGATATGGATGATATGAAGGATGTGGACGGTATGAAGGATATGGAGGATATGAAGGATGTGGACGGTATGAGGGATATGAAGGATAAGGACGATATGAAGGATATGGACGATATGAAGGATATAGATGATATAAAGGATATGCACGGTATGAAGGATATAGATGATATGAAGGATGTGGACGGTATGAAGGATATGGACAATATGAAGGATGTGGGCGGTATGAAGGATATGAACGATATGAAGGATATAAAGGATATGAACGATATGAAGGATATGGACGATATGAAGGATATGGACGATATGAAGGATGTGGACAGTATGAAGGATATGGACGATATAAAGGGTATGGACGATATGAAGGATGTGGACGGTATGAAGGATATGGACGATATGAAGGATGTGGACGGTATGAAGGATATGAAGGATATGGACGATATGAAGGATGTGGACAGTATAAAGGATATGAACGATATGAAGGATATGGACGATATGAAGGATATGAACGATATGAAGGATGTGCACGGTATGAAGGATATAGATGATATGAAGGATGTGGACGGTATGAAGGATATGGACGATATGAAGGATGTGGACGGTATGAAGGATATGAACGATACGAAGGATATGGACGATATAAAGGATATGGACGATATGAAGGATGTGGACGATATGAAGGATATAGACGATATGAAGGATGTGGACAATATGAAGGATATGGACGATATGAAGGATATGGACGATATGAAGGATGTGGACGGTATGAAGGATATGGACGATATGAAGGATATAGACGATATGAAGGATGTGGACAGTATGAAGGATATGGACGATATGAAGGATATAGACGATATGAAGGATGTGGACGGTATGAAGGATATGGACGATATAAAGGATATGGACGATATGAAGGATATGGACGATATGAAGGATGTGGACGATTGAAGGATATGGACGATATGAAGGATATGGACGATATGAAGGATATGGACAATATGAAGGATGTGGACGATATGAAGGATGTGGACGATATGAAGGATGTGGACGATTTGAAGGATGTGGACGATATAAAGGATATGGACGGTATGAAGGATGTGGACGATATGAAGGATATGGACGATATGAAGAATATGGACGATATGAAGGATATAGACGATATGAAGGATGTGGACAGTATGAAGGATATGGTCGATATGAAGGATATGGACGATATGAAGGATGTGGACGGTATGAAGGATATGGACGATATGAAGGATATGGACGATATGAAGGATGTGGACGATATGAAGGATATAAAGGATATGGACGATATGAAGGATATGGACGATATGAAGGATGTGGACGATATGAAGGATGTGCACGGTATGAAGGATGTGGACGATAGAAGGATGTGGACGATATGAAGGATATAGATGATATGAAGGATGTGGAGGGTATGAAGGATATGGACGATATGAAGGATATGGACGACATGAAGGATGTGGACGATATGAAGGATATGGACGATATGAAGGATATAGACGATATGAAGGATGTGGACGATATGAAGGATGTGGACGGTATAAAGGAAATGGACGATATGAAGGATATGGACGATATGAAGGATATGGACGATATGAAGGATGTGGACGATATGAAGGATATGGACGATATGAAGGATGTGGACGATATGAAGGATATGGACGATATGAAGGATATGGACGATATGAAGGATATGGACGATATGAAGGATGTGAACGATATGAAGGATATGGACGATATGAAGGATATGGACGATATGAAGGATATGGACGATATGAAGGATGTGGACGATATGAAGGAAATGGACGATATGAAGGATATGGACGATATGAAGGAAATGGACGATATGAAGGATATGGACGATATGAAGGAAATGGACGATATGAAGGATATGGACGATATAAAGGATGTGGACGATATGAAGGATATGAAAGTTCATAACTGGATTTAATAACTTTGCTTACACTGAAAGATTATGTAGACTTGAACTGTTTAACATTTGAAGGAAGGAGACATGATTTTTGTTGTTGATTGGTGAAATATTGTCAAATGTTGGTTTTTCATAAAGGTCTGATCCATGTACTCTCTTGTATGCTTTTATAGTTGAGGAACAAAAAGACATCAAGGTAACTTTTTCAGCATTATCCCTCAATTGTTTGAATTTGAAAGCTAGATTATACACATACAGTATTTGAAGTCTAGTTCAGTACTTCACAACTTTAAAACATTGAAGAGCGATGAAATGACCACTGGCCAACACTTCTGCAAATTGATGATGATGAAGACACATGGAAGCAATAAGGCTATATAAAGAGATAAGGAAAAAATAAACAGAATAATCAAAACACAGACCATGACTATACTGTTACTTTGAAAGTAGAGAAACCATCCTTAAATCTTTTCCATGTCAAACATTTTAACACCAGAATTATTTCAAAGCTAGGCATTTACACAAGTATTAATCGGGTTTTGTTCATATCACTGTAATTTTAATGTAATTCTTTATAAACCTGTGAGAAAAGAATGCCAAGTTTGGTCAAATTGGCTAGGCTCCACGACGAAATATGCATACTGTACTTTCCAAACTGGCTTCAAATTACTCAATTTTCAGGAGTTCCAAAGGTTTATATAGACACATTCTTGCACTACAAAGAAATAACTTGTTGGGTAGCATTATCATTAAGTATTTAGTATAACCTGCAGCAAGTAGTCTGAAGATTCTTGCACTATCAATAAATAACTTGTGCGGTAGCATTATCATTAAGTATTTAGTATAACCTGCAGCAAGTAGTCTGAATATTCTTGCACTATCAAGAAATAACTTGTAGGGTAGCATTATCATTAAGTATTTAGTATAACCTGCAACAACTAGTCTGAATATTCTTGCACTATTAAGAAATAACTTGTGTGGTAGCATTATCATAAAGTATTTAGTATAACCTGCAGCAAGTGGTCTGAATATTCTTGCACTATCAATAAATAACTTGTGCAGTAGCATAATCATTAAGTATTTAGTATAACCTGCAACAACAAGTCTGGAGTACAAGGCTCATAGTATAGGCCAGAGACCTGAAGCACAAGGGTGCACCAAGTCAACAAAACAAAATAATTCTACAACACATGAGATCGAATTGTCCATAGAGCATTCCCCACCTCCCTATAGACTTTGATAACTTTGTGGTAAAAATGTGCAAAGCAAATATTGAATTAACTGCCATGTTCTCCTAAAATGACATACATGTAGACCTAAATGATTATAGATTTTGTTGTGCCCCACAAGTGATCTTATGGTTGTCATGATTGCAGGGTTGGAACCCGGGTTGGAAAATACATCAAAAGTCACTCGCCAATCATTTATACAACTTGGCGACGCTTACTTAAGAGTGATGAGTACCGCAGTATGTTATAATATTTCTACTCGCCTATGGCAAGCAGGCGAGAGGTTTTTCCAACCCTGCATGATTGTGTGTCTACTTAATACTTTGTAAAGTTATTTGGATATATCTAAGCAGAATACTTAATTATCTGATATTCCCATTCACTCTAATTAGTAGTTATACTGGTAGCCTGACAAAGACTTTCAAATCATCAGGAATGCCAACAGTGCTAGGCTAACGTTAGGTCTGGCTTAAAAAAAATAATCACGAAGAAGCTTCAAAATGTTTCCCCATCATCTCAAATACCAAGCAACTCCTTCTGATTGGATATCAAGCTAAACATGGGCCAGGTCACAGGCCAGGCCACGACGCAAGTTAAACTAGAAACAAAAAATTAACTTATTTTAAAATAGTGTGTGTTTAGAATACACCAATTTCACGAAAATTCCACAACACGGGCCAGGCCCTGATGCAAGGTAATCTACAAACAAAAAAATAAACTTATTTCAAATAGTGTGTGTTTAGAATATACCAATTTCATAAAAATTCCAGAACACCTGCCAGGCCGGGATCCAAATTAAACTAGAAACAAAAAATAATGTGTGTTTAGAAAATACCAATTTCATGAAAATCTACATCAGACACAACATCGACTGTCACAACAAATACTTTCTAAATACTTCTTCCACAAAGTTATTATCATTAATACTTACAGTTAAATTGCAAACAATATTTTTTCTGACTAATTTTTGATGGAAATCATTTTCCAGCTGGGTGAGACGATTGCATTGAGGCTGAGACTCCATCGCTTGATCGTTCAGGTTTTCTTCTGTCTTTGTCCCATAAGCATGCAAGCGTAGATGTACGTGTCTAATACAGTGTTGGCCTGATGCCTAACTTTAACTCCAGCAAGTTCAAGCAGGCTTGTGCGGGGCATGTGCTTCAGCTTTATACACTGCCAGTTTTAAATGGTTGACCAACTGCTTGAGTGGGTATTATATCAGGATATGATATAAATGGGATTAACGGGATATTAACAGAAAACCAAAACAGAGTTTGAAATAAGGCTACAACCCGATGAACATGCAATGCTATTGCCGTGTGATTGGGGGGAAATGTAGACAGCACTACGAAAATATTATTAAAATTGGCAACAGCACTACGAAAATATTATTAAAAATTGGCAACAGCACTATGAAAAAATACTGGTGGAATAGTAAAGGCATTTTTAAAGCATGTATATATATATATATATATATATATATATATATATATATATATATATATATATATATATATATATATATATATATATATATATATATATATATATATATATATATATATATATATATATATATATATATATATATATATATATATATATATATATATATATATATATATCTATATATATATATATATATATATATATATATATATATATATATTTATATACATACATATATATACCTCACATATGAAGGTGCCGCACCCCTCTCCCCTGCCCCCCCCGTCCTCCCGGGATTTGGAGTTTATCAGAAGTCTATTATGTTTCCAATCTATCCATATTCATTCCCAAGACACTTCATTATAAATTCCATTCAGTAGTCAGCTCTATTATTCAACAATTTTTCATCCCCGAACCAACATTTTGCTTCCTATTTAAGTCTGGAATGCATTTGTTTCCAAGTTTTTTTTTAAAAGTAAGATTTTCCTTTTGATCAATTTCTTTTAGTAAAAATAAACAGTTGGAATTCCTTTTCGAGGGCTAAAATCTATTGTTCCCCAGTAGCTGAACAATGCATGAGGTCGGACGGACAATGCATGTGGACGGACCGGCCAATAAACGCACGGACGGATGGACCAATAAACGCACGGACGGATGGACCAATAGACGCACGGACGGATGGACCAATAGACGCACAGACATATGGACCGAGGGATGGACCAATGGATGAACGGTAAAGATGCTATATCCCCCCTTCACCAACTTTGTTGGCAAGGGAATAATTATCTTGGATCTGCCTTCATGACATCACATTTAAGACTGTGCAATAACTCCAAAACAGAATAAGATATCTTCATGGTTTTTACACCAAGTTGTTTCTTTAAAAGTCGTCTATGATATATATGAATGTGAAAATTAACGGGAAAATTCCTTCAAGTCTCTGAAAGATGTTGCTGTTCTCTCTTACTGTGCCCACAACCCCACCCATACCCCACTCACTTGTATTGCATGAATACAGTATGGAAATCCTTCTCACCTTTGCCAACTGGTGTATATCTTTTGTATATGTATTTTGTTCTGAAAAGTTTGAAATCCTCCTTCAGTCCTTGTAGGACTGTATTGTTCTCCCTTGCCCCAACCCCATCCTCACCCCACCCCTTGTATCGCATACATTCAAAAAATCCTTCTTACCTTCGCTATCTGGTGCATATCTTTTGTATATGCCTTTTGTTCTGGTAAAGATTGAAAAACCTCTGTAAGTCTCTGTAAGACTGCAATGTTCTCCTCCGCCGGCACAGGTTCACCGTGTGGGAAATAAAATTTGGGGATTGCAACATTTTGAACGTTGTTCTGCTGTGACTGCTGATCATGGAAAAACTGCAAAAAGAGAAATAATATAAGAAGCATTTGTTACTTTAACTCTTTATCTGATATGAAATGGGACGGATATTTTATGGTGATGCAATTCATCTGATATGAAATGGTACGGATATTTTATGGTGATGCAATTCATCTGATATGAAATGGTACGGATATTTTATGGTGATGCAGTTCATCTGATATGATATGGTAAGGATATTTTATGGTGATGCAGTTCACTTATTTGGTTGGAAGTAGGAACTTCAATAGTACCAATTCTGTGAAATCTTATACAAAATGTCTATTGGGTTTTAACTTCGGATGTCCACAATGAAGCCTGCTGGAAAAAAATGTTTGTAATGAAATTTTTCAAATATAGATTTGAATGTACTGGTAAAACAAAGCGGCTTATTTTTGCAAAAGAAAAGAATTTACAAAGCCTCTCTACATAATAATGTGCAGATACTTTACATTCTTCCCTAAAATACATTATGTCATCTATACACCCTGTCACAGTTTTAGTCTGCTCATGCGCAAAAAGGACGTGTCACATTCAAGTTGCGGGTACACAAATCAACCAGCTTGAGCGCACACCAAATTATGCTCTTGGTTTGCGTAGTATTATCGTGCCTCATTTAGAAAGGTTATAAAATCGGCCCGAAAGTTCACTTTTTGTCTTAGGATGACATAAGTTTTTCCCCTGATGGCTTAATATTACCTAGAATATTGAAAAGTTAGAGAACATATTAAGAAAAGAAAAAAATCAAAGTGACAGATTTTTAAATAAAGTGACTTTAAAAATTTGTTATTGTTAGTCAATAGGGAATATTGTTTGTTTACTCGCAACTCAAAATGGAGGACGGAACTGTGTTGTTGTTTCTTCACAATGTCTTTTATCATATTTAAAACATTCAAGCATTATAGCAGTTACCATTGGTGTATTGACTTTTCAGAAGACAATTTTGCCAAATTTGTTTGGGCTACAAAAAAAAGAAGTTATTTGGCTTTTTCTCAAAATGTGACTTTTGATGGCTTTTTTGACATTTGTTTGGCCACAAAAAAAAGACTTATTTGGCTACAAAAAATCTTATTTGGCTCAATTTTGGCCATTTCACAAAATTTGATAGAGAATAAATGAAAGAAAATGATTCATTTTTTGTTGACTTTGAGGCCATGTGATATTTTGACGTTATGCAATAACATTTTCTTTTCAGTGCTTTTTGAGTACATTTAACCCCTCCCAGAAATGCCCCTGATTACAGTTTGGCTTTTTTGTCTTGATTCCTTTTGGCTTTTTTAGATTAATTTGACTTTTGCAAACTAATTTTGCTTTTAACCCTTAGTTAGGATTTTCTACCAACGCTGGGAGCAGTATTTGATATATTATTATAGCGACTCTAGAATAACATGCTCCTTTAAATGCACACATCGTTACCCACCTTTATCTTTTGTTTCGAAAGTCTGTGATTTTGCTTGGAAAGGGATAAACTCCTTTTAAATGCACTATGTTTCGGGGACAATGGTCTTTTCACAACGGTACAAAATCCGTAATGTACAGCCTTACAACTAAAGTCAGTTTCAGTGGGTGTGTCTCCTTCTTGATACGGGCAGTGATCAACTCGGCAGTGTGTCGCTCTCGTTTGCTTTTGATCAATATGGACTCCTTGGTATACCATGTGACGTGTGATCACTTTATGGTAGGACGCTGGTTCTAGAGAGCCTTTGTGCATAATAACTATGTTCCTTCGCTGCCCCATTCACTCATCCCTTTGATACGATGAAAAGGAAAAATCCGTCTTTCGTTTTATTAAACTGAAAATTCCCATCGACAGTTAACAAACAATCTTTTCACACTGAAAGTGTATGATATCCCAGATGAGGAAGCAGGATGTGTGATAAAGCGCACAAACACGAATGTACATAACTTCCCAATATGATTCGTTCAATAAACCGTCTCAGAGTCTTTCACAGTACTTAAGTAATTATCTATACCTTCGGTCCTGATACTTCATACTGTTATTCCCTTCTTCTTAACTATCAGATACAGATATGAGAAGAAAAAATTAACCTTGATATGAAATAATAACAATGCTCATCTACAATTCGACCTCATGTTACTATATATTATCTTCTAATATTGTAATATATTGATAATACATTGCAAAAATTGATAATACATTGCAAAAATTGATAGGATCCAAGCTTTTCATTATTATTCAGCTTCTAGCCCCAATAAAAGCAGAGCACTTTTGAAGGGGGGGGGGACAAAATTATGCTGAAGGTGCCATGACAAACACTTGTTGGGGACCAGAGTCACAATTTATAGGTACAAATCGCTATAATCTTTTGTAGATGTGACATCAAATTATGGTATCATATACCATATTACTCAATTAATACATGAAAAATGTTTCAAATCAAAAAAATCTGTAAGCAGAATTAATGAACAGGAGCAGCCTTCTTCAAAGAATCTGAGCCTTTGATTGATTTAATATTCTCTAGATTTTAAGTCAATAAAAATTGTCCTTATCTTTATGCACTTGTCAGTTGTATGACTCACCCCTACTACCCCCGGCAATGTCAGTCAAATGTGAGTCATTGACATCTAAAATAGTGACTCACATGTGCATTATTGTACCAAGTCGTCAGTCACCAGAGTGACTCTGGGGTGAGTCAATTTACTTCAGACCTATTGACTTTGTACAGAGGTGAGTGATTTGGAGTGACTTATTTTAGAAAAAATTGTCAGTCATCTACTGTACATGACTGAGGGGTGCGTCAATATACATGTTTTGGTCACCCACCTTGGTGCAATGACTCACCTTGTCCGGGATATAGGGGTGAGTCACACAATTGACAAGTGCATTACATGCAAGCCCTTTGAATAGTGCACAATGCAATATAAGTCATTCACACTTTAAACATACTGTAGTACTGCACATACATTCTTCTAATCAAACCTAACAACTTCCTCTCAAATATGAAAGTTCTTAGAAAGGATACAAAGTCCTTCCACTCTTTATCATTGTGTATCAAACAGGTAATTACGTATATTACAAGAGTGGCTTTCAAATTTTAAGAAAAGTACATTTGCTTTCCAAGAAATAACAGATTAACATTTTAGGATGTATTTTATACATATTTATACAGCAACTTATGTAATGGTAAAAGGATTAGTTCAGAGATCAAGCAAGTTTAATTTATATGAAAAAAGGATTTTTTTTTACTTTTTGAATTTGTATATACTGCATGTGTTATGTATAAACAGGGTGTACATCACAATTTCATTATGCAAATTCTTTGTGTTGTAATAGTGTGCTATAATTGTTTGACAGAGTGTAGCTAATCTGACCAAAAAGATTGGAGATCATAGCTATACACATCTGGGTGGAGAAGACATTTTAAAATATTTTTAAGACAGAAATAGAGATTTTTTATTTATTTTTAAACTACATAAATATTCTGAGATAGCCTACTCTTCCAATCATACCTCACAAACTTCTAAACAATTCCTCGAAATTTGATCACCCAAAAAACAAAAAATAAATGGGCCACTGTATTGCCAAATCTGTTCTATTCATATTTTCCTAATCTTTGTATAATTTACAAAATATTTTTTACACGTCTATATCCCTTTAAACTCTTGACACACAGTATGACCACAGTAAAGAGATACTACAGGCAATAGTTGATGACTGATAACTTTGGAATTATCAAGGAAGGGCACCTATGGGGTTCCTCTGGTATGACATGAACCATTACACAGACGGTAAATAGTATGTGAGAATAACCACAGTAAACATCACGCTGTTATGGGTAGTTATGAAGCAGACAATGATATTGATCAAAACAAGAACAAGTTGCAAGTTACGGTAATTTTACTAAGAAAAAGATATCAATATGAATTGTGTATTTAGAATGACCATCCACACACACTGCATTGTGCAATTACTTTGTCCATGTTTTGACATAGTGGCGAATGTAGAATCAACTGAATAAGCATTTTTTTTCTTCGTTTTAACATAGTGACAAATGTCTTTAAACACATATTACTATCATTTACAGGTTTATTTTCTCATTTTCTGATACAAACACAAGAAACATATAGTTTTTAATCACAGTAATTTGCAATTAAACTTTGTAAGTTGCACATTCGTCACTATGTCAAAACAGGGACGACTTGTTTTGAAGTAGGATTAGTGAGGGCATCTTTATTGGTGAATTTTCAACTATTTATTGACCTGTTTGCCACCTAAAGTGATCCAATGTTATTGTTTATGAATCTTCAATGAATATCTTCAATGAATACCAAGTATGAATATTCATGTGAGAGAAGTTTTATAGCTCTCCAAGTGAAACAAATGCTTTGATGAATATTTGATTGTCTAGTAATATTGCACCCTTACTTTTCGGTCTAGTGTCCCTCTAAAGGATTAGTTCAGTGGTCAAGAATGTCTATCTTATATGAAAGAGGACTTCAAAAGAAACAAAATAGTGAAAAAAGCATTCAAAAATCTTATTCCGTTAAAGGATTAGTTTAGTGGTCAAGAATGTCCATCTTATAAGAAAGAGGACTTCAAAAGAAACAAAATGGAAAAGAAAGAGTTCAAAAATCTTATTCCATTAAAGCTGTCTTATTAGTTCAGTGGTCATAGAAAAATATCCATCTTATTGTTAATGTATTTTAAAGAAATTTAACTTCTTTAAATTATTTTTCCTTGAAAGAAACAAAATGCTAAAGATTCAGCATTCAGAAAATCTTATTCAAATAAATATGCCTTTGATATAGCCCTTGGTGTATACAAAATTATAAAACTTTAAATCATATCTCCTTAACGGAATAAGATTTTTGAATGCTTCCTTCACCAGTATCACTGAAATCAATGTTTGGCCTCTCCTAGTATATTTTATGGAAGTTTTTATAATTTTGTGTTGTGTGTGATAGATATTGTTCTTATGGCCTTTTTCATCCATGTCAAAAATGACATGGCATCCCTCCCTTTATGCAGTCCATATGCAATCACATCCTGTCCACTCCTGAACACAACATCTAAATCAGGAAAAAAAATGTCTGGTCAGTTAAATATCTCCTGAAGCAACTTTATGCAATTTTGTTTCACAATAATAAAGGTGGTCTTTTAATAATCATGCCTGTTTTAACTGTTGATTAGTTAAATATTTTAAATAAATTTTATGGTAATTTTAAATACTGATACACAAATATTTACATGAAATAAGAAATACACTTGAGGATATAGCTGAAGAATATTAAATTTATATCATTATATGGCCATTTACAGGCCTTCCAATGACTCTCTTTAAAATAAAGGTTTTTTAAATTGGAAAAGTTGAAATCAAACAAAGTCTGGTTGTATAATTGTGGCACCAAAAGTCCATTACTTACGTGAAGTTGAAATTTTAGCCTTTTGAAATGCTATTAAATGGATGTTTACTTTCAAAATTTATATAAAATTATTTTAATTTTAAATTATGAATAAATTCAATTTGTCAGGTTTTTAAGGTTTTTTTTTTTTAAATCACAGCTCAGAAAAAATTAAGAGAAGGTTTAAATCAAGAGTCAAAATATAGATCATGAATATATAATGTACTTTTCCTCTCCCGTTCTCCTCCCACCCACCAGAAGAAAGTCTAGCTGCATTACGTCTCCATACCAAATTGTACTTTATTTGGTACAATGTTTTGTGTAAATGTGCAATAGATATAGAACTGAGATGAACTAATGATAATAAAATTTGAGTAGTTATCAAACTCTAATTTGATAAAGAAAAACATAGACACATCATGCCCAGAGGAGTTCATACAGAAATCCTTTTTTCAAACTATGAAATAAAATATGAACACACATTTCAAATAAAAACTACTTCCAAGTGAAATATAACCACGTAAACACTAAAGATCCCAAGCTGTATTGATTGGTTTAAAGTTTAACCGCAAGTCACTCAAATGTGTCAAAATAGGCCAAAATGTATACAAAGCTAATCCCACAGCTTAAAGGCCATTTTGTCGTCATTTTATTGTGGCAGCGCACATTTTATTCCAGCACACAGTAATTTGATACAAACCGATTACTGATTTGCTCATCTGTGTAGTCTGATCTATGTGGTAGTCGACCAATCAAAACACACAAATAAAAATCTATTTTACCGTACGTAATGCACAATAATTGGCCTTTAAACTATTATCTCTTCAATTATGTGCTAAACTGCATCTCCCACAGACACAGAAATCCAAACAAAATATTTCACCTCGTTAAAATCCACTTCAACAATATGAAAGGTAATTTCCATCAAATCTTAAATTACTCTGAATTGAAATCTAATGGAGAAAACAGCTGCAACAATATCCAATTTGTGTAATACTGTTACAATCACTTCTGCAATTGTTGTACTGTATGTACAAAATCCAAACTTGATTCAAATATCTCACTCAGTCAGTCAGTCAACAGGCAGGGACTTCTACCTCATTTCCTTTACTTCCTTCCTAAACTGCATCATAAACTCAACTGAAACTCCCTCCAAATCACTCCTCACAAAGTTCACTTTCCATGAAGTGTATTACTCTGATGCTTCCTCAACGCATGACACAATACTGAGGCAGTTACTTTCCAATATAACTCGAGCTCAATGAGAGATAACGAGCGTTTTAAAGGAAGGTTAATTACCTCTTGTCTTAAGACGGTTTGCTCGTAGTGAAATACCCCACCTCCCAAATATGGAAACTGCCAAGGAATGCACCGTCCTATGATGTCGTTTCTTTTTTGGGGCCAGTGCAATCAGGGCATTACTGACGAGTGTATCATTGCACTGAGACGTAATTAGTTGGGGGTAGAATGAATTTAAAGGTAGACGATGGCTTTTGTTCTAATAAAACAATGATATGTATAGTATAAAGGGTTAATGTAGCTCAGTTGTAGACTGACAGAGGTGTAGGAAGCAGGGCAGGGGAAATGTTATCTTCATGGTTGGGAGATAAAATTTGACAAATTTAACATGAAATTGAAGAAAATTTGGTAAAATTATTTTAAATTTTGGTGAAAATTTGCAATATTTCTTGTAAATCAAGAAAATTTCTGAAATGAAGAAATTTCATAAAAAAATTCTAAAATGGGGGTAAATGAATTTAAAGGTAGACGATAGCTTTTGTTTTAATAACACAATGATATGTATAGTATAAAGGATTAGCACAGTTGTAAACTGACAAAGGCATAGGAAGCAGGGCAGGGACAACGTTATCTTCCAGGTTGGGAGGTAAAATTGGAAAAAAATTATTTATGAAATTGAAGGAGAATTTGGTAAAATTATTTTAAATTTGGGTGAAGTTTTGCAATATTTCCTGCAAATCAAAGAAAATTTCCTGAAAATGAAGGAATTTTCCTGCAAATTTTCTGATGGGAGTGAATTACTTTAAAGGTAGACAGTGTTTTAATAACAGAACGATAAGAGGTCAGACTCTTGTATGATATGTGTCTTGTATGATAGAGGAGGATGGACAAACAGAACTGAGCTATTTTTGATAAAGTATTTTTTTTCCTATTTAGGAATCTAATCAAGTTTTGCAGATCTCATAAACAAGTTTTGATATCAAACTTCAGCTTAAAGGTATGTATACAGAAAAAACCCAAGAGAAGAAACAACATTACATTCTGAGCAGAACAGCCTTTGAATGATTACAATAGCACTTATAGTTTTAAAATTTGATGACAAATCAAAATTTGTAAAAAAATTAAGCATGGGCAAAATTAATGATGAATAAAGGAGGAATACAGTTAATAGTCTTTAATGTAATACTTTCTTTCCCAAATTTCAAACATCAAAGGTTCTCAACTACTGTACTGCTAAATCTGGGTCAAAGTTAAAATGATCAAAATCAGTCAAAATTGACCATTTTACAGCATTTTGAATTTTAAGGCTTTAATAAACTATTCAAATTTTATGACATCACAAAGAGAAAAATGAATGATGTTCACTTTTTGTTTTACAATCGCTCACCAACCTTACTTGAATGAGAGTAATTGAATATGACCACGAGATTTTGAAGCTCCACCATACATACTCTCAACACAAATATAGGAGAAAACGGATGGATTTCAGTCACAGAAATTTACAGTAGAACTGCAATTCAAAGAATTACATTAAAGAATTTGATCTGTATTCTCTTTCATTCATCACAAATTTTGCATGCATTCAAATCTTTTTACACTTACCCGCACAGAAATATTAGCTTGCAGCACGCTTGCAGCACCCTTGCAGCGAGCTTGCAGCACGCTTGCAGCACCCTTGCAGCACACTTGCAAGTGTTTACTTGCGACAAGCTAACATTTTTCGCTTCCCCAAGCGTGCTACAAGCTAGTATTTGGAACAAATCAGCTTGTGCAACCTAACAAAAACTTTTTTTGGCCCTGAATACAGTTTCCCATGAATTTTCTAAACAGAGATACTATGAAAGGGACATGGTATCAACTGCAAGTACTGATGAGGTCACAAAAAAGTATGGTCACTTCAAAATGGTTACTGGTTAATATTGAATAAGTAAATTGGTTAGCTATTCTGGTACAGAGTATTTTTAAGTACCGAAAAAGGAGTATAATGGTAATTTGAAGGCTTTATTCCAGTCCATTTTGACAATAGAAATCCATTTTGAAAATAGAAGCTGTTTGTTCCGAATTTCACTGTTCCAAATTTTTGGCCGATAACAGGACAAGTTCCTTTCTACAAAATGGGTTTAATTACAATTACTTTATGTGCAAATATGTATGTCGGTTATTAGTATTTACTTGATGTGGCATCCAGTTGTGTGAAGTGGTACATGTGCAGGCAGCCTTGCATATGAGTATTCATAATTAATTGTACTGAAAAATGCAGGCAAGGAGGGAACAACTTTTTCTTACTAGAAGAAATTGTTTTTATGATAATCTTATTTGACAACATGCATTTTTTCCAACAGAAATCAAGTTATTGATCATTGATGCCACATGCTTGTGAAAAAAATATTGATTCACTGGAAAAGTGATGTTTGAAAATCTACTCTTTTTGCATAAAAAGCACTGTTCTCAGAACAGCAGAACAGTGGGAAATTAGACTCCCGTTCATAATGTACAGTAGGAAGCACTATATCTATGATTCTTTATGTTTAGGGCCATCACGATATGTGTAATTCAGATATCGATAATCATCGACAAAATTATCGCAATCAACGCAATATATCACCATATCAGGATAATTAGGTAATGATTATTAATTTTTTAAAACTGCTTGAGTTTTCAGTATGCAAATCTAAATGTTTTCATCAAAGTTAAGATATGATGAAGGGAAGCATTTATTACGTAATCAGTTTTGCTGCAAATATTCTGTTTAAAATTTGATTCATTTTTAATGTTTCTAAAAAACTGTTTCAACAAATTTTTGTATTAATTTGCAGTTTATACATGAAAATGGCATGAAATGGCATGAAAATGGCGATATGTTGTTCTGGATATTTTTCAAGTCGTGAAAAAAGCACTATCATGATATTGTGATAGTGGACATATCGTGACAGCACCAATTATGATTTTAATAACTTATTTGTTCCCCAATTACTTTGTGGTGAACATTAGTATTCACCTTTAAAGAATATTCCCATGGATTTTCATTTTTCCATATATGATAGAGGAAATATTTTGAAACGAAGGGGTGAAAAAACTATGTTAATATCTTATTCTGTTTAGAAGTTACAAAATTTTAAAGTATTTTTGAATTTGGACAAAAGTGACTGATTGGCAACATCTGTGATGTCATAGAGACATTTTCAACCAAATGTCTTTTGTATTTCTTGAAAATTGATTTGGATTTTTCTTTTTCATTGATTGTGATGTACACTTAGAAAAAACCCCAAATGTTTTCTTGTAAAGTTATATATGTCACCCTATCTCTATAATGAACCAAAAATGCTATTCGATAATGTTAAAACTGTGATTAAATTTATAAGAAATACATAAGAAATGTGCTGGAATTGCCTTGATGACATCACCAAGCTGAAAGACATATACTGTACGAGGTGTTTTTAAGAACATTTTTCTACTCTTTAATTGTTATAACTTCTAAACGGAATAAGGTATTAACATATTTTTTTTCACCACTTTGTTTCTATGACTTTTCTCTAACATATATGAAAAAATGAAAATCTATGGGAATATTCCTTTAAGGTGTGGGATTGCAAGATCCTGCACATATTATCAAATTACTGCTCAAATATCCTTCCCCTTCCCCCCCCCCCTCCCCCCCCCTCCCCCTTAACAAAAAATAAGGCCAAATTTGGCATTTTTTAGCCAATTTTTGGTATTTTTTTAGTAGTATTTTTGTTATTTTTGTTAATAGTATTTTTGGCCTTTTTTGTTATTTTTCCCAAAAATAATCTCCCTTCCCTCATTTCAAATTCCCCCCAAATTACACAAGGGGAAAAATCTCCCCCCCTTCAAATTACACAAGGAAAAAAAATTCCCCCAAATTACACAAGGGGATAATCCCCCCTCCTAATTTTGAACCTTAGTGTGAACATAGCTATTGTTGATTTCTGTAACCAAACCACAACAATAGTTATATATTCAATCAAAATGAAAAGCAGTGCACGACCAGTTGGACACTTGCCCAGCCGTGTTGATATTGCAACACTCTTTGTAATCCAAACAATTAATCCTCACTCCTTCCTTCCTTCCCTCAAAAAATAAAATGACCTCAATCAAGGTCATTCTTTGCACTCAGATACTAAATACTGTATCCATAAACATAATGTACAATTTGATCTATATCATCTTTAAATCTACACTGTACTATTCGTCGAGCCATTTCTTCTTCTTCTTCTTTTTTTTTTGCTGGTTGTTCAACAGGAAATTGGAAATTGGAGGGGAGAGAAAGGGCCTAAAATAATTCTTAAGTCAAAACAATGGTGCACAAACTATGAGAAAAAGGACTGAACTTTATTTAACCTAGTACTGCTGCACATGCATGATAAAAATATGTTAGATTACTTCACCCCTAGCTTATTCCCAATCCCCAAAATAATGTACCTCAGAAATACCCGGCCCACTTTTGAATCAGTATTGCCATTTGCATTCTAAACACTTCAGGATCTACCTTCCAATTGATTTCTCCAAAGGTCATATCATTGTTTTCAGTTTTATGCAAGCTAAGCATTCATTGTTTGAGTTCCTTTCAGGTAAGATTCACATTCCTTCAATGTTTTGACACCAGAAACCACTTGATTTGATTTTCTCAAAGGCAAGAAAATCAAATTGTTTGAATTTCTTTTCAGGGCATGAATTCATTCTTCAGCACATTCCATTGCAAAGTTTCAACTAAGCCTTGACATGACAGACCTCACCTTAAAGGAACCCAACCATCCATTTCTGCCCTTTCCTATTCCAATATGTCCCAAATTTTAACTACTTCTTCCATGTATTAAGTGGTAAGAAACTCACACACAAAATTGAATCAACATCCAATCATCATTTCTTGATATATTCTGATGACAAACAAACACAGGCAAAAGCATAACCTCAGTCCAACTTTATTGGCGGAGGTAATTAAAGGAATGAAGCTCAAAAAACACCCACAGTACCGGATTCTATGTAATAAGCACCCCAGACAATTACAAAAATAGAATTGTGCCCCTTTATAGGCCCAAGGTTTCTTCCTAATAAGCGCCCATGCTCTGGGACCCGTACAGTGTGCTTTTACAACTGCTATTAGAACTGGTTCTATACTAGCCCCACAATAACCACAACAAACACATCTTGAGCATCAGATGCAAAATAAGCAAATAATGTAACAAAACTTATTTTAAGTCTTTATATTGATTAAATAAATTATGTTATCAATCAAATACGGTGGGTGGGCGCTTATTAGAGCGGGGACACTTAATAAGTCGAATACGGTACGTTAGTGTCCAGTTGCTGACCAACTATCAGATTAAAGTGCAGACCCTTTTATTGCCAGTGTCGGAAGAAAAATAGCAGCCTAAATGAAATCTAACATCAGTTTGTTAGACGTGTATATTGTCATTTATTAGTTCCCATTGTCCATAAAAAAAAAGCCTGATATTAAATGATGCTGTCAAAATTAAATAAACTGTCTCATACTCCTTTATCATTCTATTCATCAAGTCCAGAGTCGCCGAGAAGAATCGCGGGCCCCAGAGGAAAAATGAGAATTTGGGCCACATATAATTTGCACCGTCCATTATGACCCAGTCTTCCTATGACACCAGGCCAGGGGGTATTGCCCCCTTATCCCACTTGTCGGCAGCCCTGGTAACTTATCATTAGACCACAAACAGGCCCATAACCAGGAATTTTCAAAAGGGGAAATAAGCACTTAACAAGGAGGAGTTATCCCACTTGTCGGCAGCCCTGGTAACTTATCATAAGACCACAAACAGGCCCATTACCAGGAATTTTTAAAAGGGGGAATAAGCACTTAACAAGGGGGCATGCCCCCTTATGCTGGCTACGGGCCTGTTTACTACTGACAGACATGCATTCCTATATGTCAACATAACTGATGAATAGTGGCTATACAGGTCTGTTGACACACATGCATTCCAATATGCTAGAATAACTGTTTCCAAGTGGTTACAGGAAGTCAGGTGATGAGTCATGTGCAAGAACTGAAGAATGCTCTGCCTGTGAGGCCTGCATGCCCTGCATGCCCAAAAAAGCTTGTCCAAAAAAACATTCCCGTTATATGTTTGAATGAAAAATCATGTGTTTTATGGCAAAGTTAGGGCTTGAAAATTAAATGTAGGTTTCAAAAATCACGTTAGAGTCGCAAAAACCCCACTAACAGAGCTAAGTCCAAAAGCAACATTTACACAAGCTAGGTTTTAATGAAATGTTCTAGCAAAGTTATGTGCAATAGCAGAGTAGAGTAACAGCTTGAAAATGAAATGTAGCTTCCAAAATTGCTTCAAAAACCCTGCTAGGGTTTCAAAAATCCTGTTAGGACTGCAAAAATCTCCAGGTATAAGGTTTCAAAAATCCCGCTAAAGGGTTTCAAAAATCCCGCTAAAGGGTTTCAAAAATCCCGCTAAAGGGTTTCAAAAATCCCGCTAAAGGGCTTCAAAATTTGCAGGGATTTGTCTAAAAAGCAAAATCTCACTAGGATTGAATGAAATATCATGTGTTTTATAGCAGAACTAGGACTTGAGAACTTAAAATTAGGTCAAAACAAATCCTGCTAGGGCTTCAAACTTTGCAGGGCATTGTCCAGAAAGCAATATCACTTAAATGTGAACCAATAAGATGATCTAGGTTGGAGGGGATAAGAGTCACCAGAGTCACCGAGAGGAATCACGGGCCCCTGGGAAAACTGAGAATCCGGGCCCCGGGGGGAAACTAAGAATCTGCCCCCCCCCCAATGGGGCCTTTACCCCTACTATTTCACCCTGCCCCCCCTCCCCCCACCCTGCCCCCTCCCCACCCCCCTCCCCCACCCTGCCCCCCCTCCCCCCCCCATGTCGGTGGCCCTGATCAAGTCTATTTAAGCAGGTAAATGTTTAAGTAGAAAAGTAGAATACATTATTTTTCTCACCTAAAGACCAATGATTTGGCAGAAATAAAATGGGAAACTAACATATTGAGGAAAAAAAGGTAGTGAAAACGATGCAAAAGGACAAGGAAACAAAGGTCCTGCAGCAAAATTTGATGTTAAATTGCCAATTCCTGTATCAAAATCTAATGAATATATCCGCCAAAATTTGGCAAGACTCAAGTAAGAAAATCTTTCTGAGCAAGTTTCTTTCCCTTTCAGCCCTTTATATGCACTGACTGTACAATCCTATTTTATACAGTAAATCATTGTTTCTGGCACATTTTATACTGTTAATACAAGTGTGTTGTCTGGGCATTGGGTGTTGTCTGAGCATTGGGTGGTAGGTGGGGTTCAACAACACCTTCATAGCCTAAGATAAATTCTGCCAGAAAGTTTTAAAATAAAAGTAATTCAACTGAATTTAGGTGTGCCAAGTTGGTGGAGCTTAGACTACAGGGTAGTGTGTTGGCAGTGGGGGGTGCAGTGGTGGGATTTGTAGTATTAGGAGTTGTGGGTGTATGTGTGTCAGATGTAAGATTGTAATATTTAATGCGTCAAAGGAAAATAAATATTAAAGTTTGTTTGTTGTGGTTTAACGGCACTGCGACAGTCAGAGTCAAATGTGACAGAATAGTCTTTAAAATTTAGGGTGCTAGAGGAAGAAAAATACAAATTTGATAAAGAAGTGCAGTTCCCGAAATTAGCATTAGTTTATTACTTACCCATAAGGTGTGTCTTAGGCTATGATGGTGCTCTCTCACCTCACATGTCACTAGCAAGACTGAATTTCCCACAAGCCCATTTCTTTATGCCTCACAAAAACATACTGCAATAATTATGATTATAGTACTAGCCCGATGGGCTTGAATGATTGATATTGTGCTAGCACGAACGTAAGACCAATGGCCCCAGGCTAGCTGGCTTATGCTAATTTTCAGCCCTGGAGGAGTAGGGAGGGTAGAGCGAAGGAGAAATATTAAAGGAATATTCCTGTGACTTTTCATATTCATTTATATGATAGATGACTATTAAAGACACAAATTGGTGAAGAAAGTGATTTTATCCATGGCAAAAATTAAAAAGTTAAATTCATCTGAGCCATTAGGCCCATGCTCATCCCCGGTCTCCTTGGTGTAAGCGGATGAGAGCAAATAACTCCCCCTGGACAGAACGAACTTTACAAGTTACAGTATTGGAGTTCAAAGAATTCACCAATGTGTTTAAAAGTGATGAGTGCAGTATACAGTGTGATGTCATACTTGCAGATCCACGACTTTCCTCATACTTAGTATATCTAGAACAATAATACTAGCTGCTTCAGAAGTATTCCACCCTGCCCCCTTTTTCTCCCACCCTCCCCTTTTTTCCCCACCATGCCCCTTTTCCCCCACCCTTCCCCTTTCTCCCCACCCTTCCCCTTTTCCCCCTCCACCCTGTCCCTTTTCCATCCACCCTGTCCCTTTTCCCTCCATCCTGTCCCTTTTCCCTCCAACCTATCCCTTTTCCCTCCACCCTGCTCCTTTTCCCTCCACCCTGCCCCTTTTCCCTCCACACAGTCCCTTTCCTTCCACCCTGCCCCTTTCCCTCCACCCTGCCCCTGTCCCTTTTATTCCAGCCTGTCCCTTTTCTCTCCACCCTGTCCTTTTTTCCTCCACCATGTCCCTTTTCCGTCCACCCTCTCTTTTTCCTCTACCCTGCCCCTTTTCCCTCCACCATGCCCCTTTTCCCTCCACCCTGACTCTTTTCTCCCCATCCTGCTCCTTTTCCCTCCACCCTGCTCTTTTTCCCTCCACCCCGTCAATTTTCCCTCCACCCTGCCCCTTTTCTCTTTACCTTGCTCCTTTTACTCCACCCTGCCCCCTTTTTATTCCACCCTGCCCCCTTTCTACTCCACCCTGCCCCTTTTCCCTCCACCCTGCTCCTTTTCCCTCCACTCTGCCCCCTTTTACTCCATCCTTCCCTTTTCCCTCCACCCTGTCAATTTTTCCTCCACCCTGTCCCTTTTCTCTCCAACCTGCCCCTTTTCTCTCCACCCAGCTCCTTTTCCCTCCACCCTGCCTCTTTTCCCTCCACACCGCCCCTTTTTACTCCACCCTGCCCCTTTTACTCAACCCTGCCCCTTTCCCACCACCCTGCCCCTTTCCCTCCACCCTGCCCCTTTTCCCCTCCACCCTGCCCTTTTTTTCTCCACCTTGCCCTTTTTATTCCACCCTGCCCCTTTTACTCCATCCTGCCCCTTTTCCCTCCACCCGTCAATTTTCCCTCCACCCTGTCCCTTTTCTCTCCAACCTGCCCCTTTTCTCTCCACCCTGCTCCTTTTCCCTCCCTTTTCCTGCCTCTTTTCCTCCACACCTGCCTCTTTTTACCCCTTTTTACTCCACCCTGCCCCTTTTACTCCACCCTGCCCCTTTTACTCCACCCTGCCCCTTTCACTCCAACCTGCCCCTTTTACCAAAACTCAGTACATTTTCTTCCATGAAATATGCAGGTACTGTACACTACCAATTTTGATTTGTTTCCTCTCTTAATTAAAAGAATATTCCCGTGAATTTTCTAGGAGATATTGCATTTCAAAGATTGTGCGAATGTGTACAAAAGTGGCCTCGCAGTGTAAAATGTGATGTCATCAAGGCAGATCCAAGACAATTCTTATTTATTTCCATTAAGCAACAAAATGTTTTTCTTTTACTTACATGTATAGTGTAAGGTCCATGAGCAGATGGGTAAAGCATGTACTACTTATAAGGTGTATGTTATCTATTAAAAAATACAAAAGAGCAGGGTTTGCACAAGCTTTGGATTTTGGGAAGGGAAATTCCCTCTTTCAATAATTTTTTGGTAGGTATTTCAGAATTTTGGTACGGAATTTGAAATTTCGGTACGGAATTTCCACATAGGCAGACGATGCTAAAAATATCTTCTTTTTTTTTTTTTTTTTTTTTACTTAATGGTAAAACTATTCTTAAATCATATTTTATTTCCATAAATTGCATAAATATTAGGGCTGTGCATTTATGTTTAGGTCATTCGTTTCAATGTTTAAAGGTGACTTTTTACCTTAAGTTTCGCAAAAAATCGCGAAAATGTTAAAATACCAAATAAGACCCCCTAACACCTAGGCTACAGTAGTAGCATTCTGTGCTATTACAACCAAGTTTTTTAGTACAATTAAACAGGTACATTGCCCGATTATATTGACGATGATAATCTTTTTTATCTACCTGTTGATTCTGATGTATACAGTTCACTAGCTCGCATACCAAGATACTCTCTATAAAGAAGTTAATTAGTATGGTTCACATCTTTTGGCTTTATGCAAAACACAGACCCCTAGCTTGATTTAAAAAGGGGCAGGGTGTTAGACTTGTTGAGGGGCACATTAATGCACGCAAAGCACTGCGTCTTTTTGGTGTGGCGTCCGGGGGCCCCCTTAAGGCTCAATCACATGGTGAGTAAGCTCTGAGATTTTAGCTATAATCATACCTCAGAATAAAACTATTTTGACTGATATTGATAAGGACCATTCATGAGCCAAACAGAACAATTGCTTACTATGCTATCATTCTGTATCCATGTAAGGAATTTCATTTATGAGTTAATAAAGATTATTAAGTTTGAAGAAAGAAAAAAAAATCTAAAAAAATAGAAAATACATTTTTTTCTCATGAGGGGCAGGCAGCCCCCCCAGGGGGCAGAGCGGACCCCAAGGGGCAGGGCATGCCCACGAAGGAGCGGGGTGGGCCACCTAGGCTAGGGGTCTGAAACATGTTTGCTGGTAATCTTAAATTGTAGAAGTGGGGAGGAGAAAGGTATCGGTGTTTCACATCCATCCGAAATAATAGGAGTAGCTTCTGAATGACAATTCCGTCAGTAATTTTAAGATATTAGATAGGTCAGAATCTGATCACTTACCGATTTGTTGGTAGATCAGGGGCATTACTTTTTTAGGCATATCGCAAGTTGTTGATAATACGTTAAGTGACCCACACAAAATCATATGGAAACATCATAAAGTAAACGATGGTTAGCGAAGATGACAAGTGAGGTTACTGTTCATAAGTTTCTTCAATTAAATAAAGTAATTTCTCATGGTAAGGTTAATAAAGCAGTTAGTATTATTGATAACATTGCATTTGAGACTTTCTCTGGTATGTTTAAGGATACGAGGTTAACACTTCGAAAGATCATAAGAGATCCCCCGGGATTCATGGTTTGACAAAGAATGTGCTACCTCAAAGGCTAAAGTTAGGATATATTTACAGAACTATCAATGCAGTGCCTAAGAAAATGCTAGAAGGGTGTATATATCGAGGCGAGAAACAGGTATAATGATCTTATTAGAAATAAGAAAAAGGATTATAATGATATTCATGAAAGCTTGGGTATTTGGAAGAGAAATTGATTCATATGATCAGTTGCATGATCTAATTTACCCCAAGTTTGTTGAAAATGTATGTATTGTGTTCTCTATTGTGTTGCTGTAAGCATTGCCATGTTGTAAATATGAAAAGACTGGTGGCCTATCAAGTAAATAAACTGAATTAAATTGAATAAGAAACATCTTTGCAACTAGAACATCAATGATGTTGAAGCTCAACTTTATCACATAACTGTTCAAAAGAGTAGAAAAGGTGATACCAAGGAAGAAAGTTTTGCAAAAAAAAAAAAGATAATTCAAAAAAACAAAATATAAAAAAATATATATATATACATATATATATATACTGTGTATATGTATATATATATATATATATATATATATATATATATATATATATATATATATATATATATATATATATATATATATATATATATATATATATATATACTGTGTATATGTATATATATATATATATATATATATATATATATTTATATATACTGTATATATGTATATATATATATATATATATATATATATATATATATATATATATATATATATATATATATATATATATATATATATATATATATATATATATATATATATATATATATATATATATATATATATATATATATATATATATATATATATATATATATATATATATATATATATATACATATTTCTGGTCTACCATCATCTAATAATATTTCATATGAAGCAATTTATTTTTTGCAATATTCCCAATTATAATACTCTAACATTATCCATCCTTTCTTTCAATTAGTTTGTCTGAAAATGTGCCAATCATATGATGTGCAACAAAGATGTACAAACACATCCTTGGTGAAACTAAACAATAAGTAAGGCTTCCACTCATATCTGTTTTATGAGGCCATGCCCCCAATCCAAAAGACCAAGTTATTTTCTAATTAAAATGTGTAAATTCAGCTGGAGGCAGCTGATGTCAATACCAAAGCTGTTTGGAGATTCAATTGACAACCTCGGACTAGATACATTTTAAAAATGGGAGACGAAAGTTCCCATTGTATAACCTCAACTTTGTTGAGCTAAAAAAACTGTTTTATATGCCAAGATTAGGCTTGGGCGGTATACCGGAACTCACGTAAATACCGGTACGAAAGTACCAGTACTCCTGAATACCGGAAGTCAAAAGTTTGTTACTACTACCAGTACTGCTGGAAAGTACCGTTGGCAACTCTAAAATATAAATACTATTAACCCGAATCATGCGTTTTCAATACCTAAGTCATGTAAATCACATTATATTTACCTCGCAAGAGGCTTGTATTTAATCCATTTATCAAAACACCACCGATAAAAACCCTCCATAATTATTCCCAAAGCTGATAACAATCTCACACATACAGAATCAAACTATTACCAGTAATCCATATACATTGAAAGAAATTGGGATTCCCCAACTGCTGCTAGCACAGACCGTCACAAAAAGTTGTTCTCAATGAAACTTTTCAATCATGGCCATTTTTTACTGTACAAGGCCCAGCAAACACACTGCTCTGACTATACGACTGGTACATACAGTGTACATCACGATGATCACAGTAACGTTGGGTTTGTACATTATATTATTAGGTTTTATTGATCACAGAAATTTAAAAAAAATAAACTTGCGGTTCTACACAGTCCTTGCAGCCTATTACATGTACAAGGCAATTTTGCTGTAAAAAAATGAAGATGGAACTCCATTTTTACTACTGATTGGAGGTATTTTGAAAGTATTTTGGAAGGTATTTCATGCCGTGTAAATCATTGGGCCTAGGGCGTGATTGTACAGTATACACATCGTGAGTTCAAAGTTAGTTCATGAATGACCAAAGGATAACTATCTTTATGTGTGCTTGCCAAATACTGTAAGAAGAAGTTGTTTTTAGTGTAAATTATTAAGAAAAGAAAAAAAAACATGATTTTTTGACATTTATTCACTTAATTTTCTTTCAAAAACCGGGAAAGTTTTTATTAATCCCTATAGGAGGTAATAATAAATATTTCCCTTCCAAATACATCCCACCGTTACTCTATGAACACGCCTGGAGAAAATTACTTTCCCTGCAATCATTTATAATGTATTCAGTGTATTAGTACTGTATACATGTCTATAATGTTACATTTAGTGTGATACTACGGCGAATATACCAAGCACACAGTGATAGTTTTTTTACCTTTTTACCTAAGTAAGAAGAACCGGTCCTATAAATAGTACCGGTACTGTCTTAACAAAAGCACAGGTACCGAATTTTCACGGTACCGCCCAAGTCTAGCAATGACACCTAATACTTATTTAAATACGCCCTACACACCCTTTCCCCCTTCCAGGCAATCTGCACAAATTCCCATATCTTTAACTGCACACTGCCATCGAAGTACATGGCTGACTTCTTATAGCAGCTATCACATTGAAGAAATTGACAGTAAATAGTTTCATGATAGCCCCCTCATATCGCTCAGAACATTCCAGAATTGAAATGAAGTTCCCGAATGAGGCTAAACCCGGAAATTTTTTGACTGCTTAAAAATTTTGATCCAATGCAGTCTAAGACTTGAGATTTTCTTGTTACGAAAATGACAATGCAATTGGCAAAGAATGTCGTGCAATACGCGTGCAAATCAAAGAAGCTTGCAGTTTATTTTAGGTATCTTTGGTAGAGATTTCATGTCTAGGCCTAATTGCTCAAATTCATCGTTAACTCAAGGCCTAATATATCAATGAATGCTTAGCGTGGATTTGAACATTTGTCTCAGCCAGCAGCTCCCGTTAGCTGTGCACAACCATCCCCATTTCTTCTAATTTTGTGCGGGACTGTGAGAACTGATTGCGAGATTCTCGCAATCGTGCTGCTAATGCAAACCCTGCAAAAGAGCTTCCAGTAATTCAGGATGAGTCAATTAATTTTCAAAGAAACACACAAAACTTGTCTTAGATTTGCCTTGATGACATCACACTCTATACTGAGAGGTCCCTTTTCACCACACTCACGCAATCTTTAAAATGCAATAACTCCTGAACAGATAAAGATATGAACATGATTTTTACACCGAATGGTTTCTTTAACAGTCCTCTACGTATATAACCAGAACCAAAAGGTTTTGTGGTTTCGATGCTTCTTTTTCATATGCTGACTGATTTGCAAAATTTGTATTAACTGTCATGTCATTGCATATCATGAAATATTTGTTCCATGATATTTATTAATAAGCCACACCCACCATGCAGATCAATCAAAGTGTTGCACAATAATCAACAACATCATCCAAGCAAGTATGATGCAAAAACGATTGCCCATTTATCCTATTGCAAGAATTTGTCAGTAAGCACTGCCTACTCATTAGCATTCATGACATCACTTCCACAACATTAGAACATATGTGTACCACATATTTACCCCGCTAAGCATAGCGGGAATATTATACTTACCTTCCATGCTATAAATTTGCAATCTAGTCCAATTACCTGATTCTAACACACTTCTAACTGACCTAAACATGTAGTTACCAGCCCAGCTCTAACCTCCAAACATCCCTCACTTAACATTCCACCAAGACCTGAACGAGAGGGGAGGCAGGCCAGGATGCATGGAAGGTAGGTATAACTCTCATAAATATCCCCGCTATGCTTAAAGGGGTAAATTTACTTCAAGACATATCTTACCTTCCATGCTATAAATATGCAATCAGATTGCAACCAAGGAACGGAAAGGAAGGGAGTGCAGGTCGAAGCCCAATTTTTAAAAGGCTGGTTCTAATACTCGCACTACTTTGATCCTACTTAAAGGATTAGATTCCTCATCCTCTTAAGGACGAAAAACCTCTGAATAGGAATTACTAAACCATAGTAAATAACTCCTAGTTACAGTCAAAATGAACAGGTCACTACCCATTATCAGTAACTGAAGCAATTGCCGCATAAACCTGAGTTACATTAGATAACTCAGAAAACATGCCAATCGAGAGAGCGTTCGGACACAATATAAACATCATATTATTGTCTAAAATAACGCAACAAAACTCACTAAGTTCGTCCACGAGACAGAATTGGCTAGTAAAATCACAATTGAGAACAAAGAGTGTCTCAGCTAATGCGAATTGAGGAATTCCCGAACCAAGGAAAAAATTTGCTAGCACGCAACCTTGCTAAAACAAATGTTAGTGGGGTAACACAAACGTCGTAAAGTAGGTCAAGCAAATACAGGGAAATAAATGCGGCATGCGTTTTCCAAAAGGGCTGCACAAAGTATCACGTGAAAGGGGCTATGCCTTTAACCCGAGTGCATACCCTGGCTGTTCGATGAACAGCGCCGACCATTTTAAGAGATTGCTTTGGCCAATACCTCGTGAGATAGTGTCTCGCAACACCGTCCGATGAGATCTCCAAAATGAAGTATGCTTTTACAACGCCGAGCATCTGCTGCATACTTATGCAGCAATTCTAAAGGCGCCAGACAGACGAGGCACCATACCGCGTTTTCCGGTGGGTCTGAAGGCACGAAAAGTGGCGGTACAAGTACTGGCTCGTGTGAAAAATGAAAAGGACCTTCTTTTGGAGGAAGCGCACCAAAGCACCTCTGCACTTAGTAGAGTCTACGGAAAGCAGACAACTCTTTTAAGCGTCATCTCCTTAAGTGCTTAAGTGGGCACGTGGGAAGGGGGAAGGGGGAGTGGCTCAAGCAGAGCTTCCACCAGTGTGCCTTAGACAACTTGCGTAACCCACATGTATGTACTCAGTACCCATCCCTGGTAAGTATAATAAGAGCCGCATTGATCTACGATATCGTCAACATGCTATGAATGTTCTACAAACCATCTACCCAGTCTACCTCTGTTCAACACGGAGCTACAAAGCGAGTGGCTACGTGGGGGGGACTACTGCCGTACTCTGTACTCGTCCCTATCGGAATAGTTATCAGTAATAGTGATTAACCTCGATCTACGATAGCGTTAATGTACTACGTATGTTATATAAGTCATTATCTCAATATACTTATATTCACCACGGAGCCACGAAGCTAGTGGCTACGTGTGGGGGACTATTGCCATATTCAGTACACGTCCCTATTGGCAAAGCAAAAAGTACACTGGAGCTGTATGGAAATACAGTAGAGTTCACATCTTGAATAAGCTACTCGAGCTGTTAACTCAGTTTGCTTCTATTTATCATGGGGCTATGAAGCCATTAGAATAATGGCCACAAAACTCTGTAGCTAATGTCGACTGGCTGCTTTATCATGCAGCTGTGCTGCTGGTGGATACATTTCCGGGTTTACCGTATGCTGTACGTTTCGTGTAGGTCCTGTAGGGCCGTAAAGGCCTGTTCACCAGAGCCGTATGGACCCGTAAAGTTTAGCTAGGATAATGTATGGACCTGTATGGGACCATACAATGGAGCCATATGAACCGGTTGATTTTAGCTATGAAACCGTACAGGTCCGTTCAATGGACTCGTAAAGCCATGGCACATACCAGTAAACCTGTTTAATGGAGCCGTATGGACCCGCTCAATGGACCCGTAAATCCGTGGCACTTCCGGGTTTATCGTACGCTGTACTTTATCCCGTTCAAAAACTATGGAGACATACGGCGCCGTTCACTGAAGCCATATGGACCCGTAAAGCTTGGGTACGGAGCCATGTGGACCCATAAAGCTTGGATACGAAGCCGTATGGACCCTTGCAATGGACCTGTACGGAGCTGTGCAATAGACCCGTACAAAGTCGTGCAATGGACCCGTACTGAAACGTGCAATGGACCCGTACGAAGCCGTGCAATGAACCTGTACGAAGCCGTGAAATGGACCCGTATCAGGGACCCGTATGGATCCATAAATCCGCACCGTAAGCTGTAAGCACCCGTTCACCGGAGCCGTGAGGACCTGTATGGACCCGTGGAAGTAATCTAATAGATCTACAGTGAGCCATAAAATTACTTGTAACTCACTTAGGATGCTGCCCTTTGTGGCCCTACCAGTCCCTACATGGAACCGTGGTCCACAGCGGTGTAATAAGGAGTCAACCACCACTACCTGTACCCCACTGACTCAGTAACGTCTGGACGTGGGCACTCATATTATGTGGCTTATTTACCCCTTGGAAGAAATCAAGCGGCTCTACAGCAAACCATGAAATTACTTTTAACTTCCTAAAGACGCATCCCCTTGTGGCCCTAATGGTCCCTACACGAAACCGTGGTCCACAGCGGTGTAATAAAGAGTAACCCACCACTACCTGTGCCTCACTGACTCAGTATCGTCGAGACGTGGGTGGTAGTATTGCGTGGTTTATTCTAAGTTACGTTGTTAAGACGCAAGTTAGCTAATCAATATACTTTCAGAAATAACATCTTGTGGTGACGTCGACCTCTTGCGCATGCACCAACATCAAAACGAGAAGTTGGCCTAATGCATAAGAGAACCTGTACTGAAGACATCCTAACAAGTTAATATATGTGCCCTGTATAATGCTAGGCTATCCTCATTATAGGGCGGGGGCCTAGGGTGCAAAATACACATCAACCTAAGAGAATGGGGTCCTTCAAATGAGCACACCAGGTGCTCTAGGGACTAAAAACACCCATCGCGAGAGTGGGACTCTCTCATACTGGCCATCCGTTTTGTACGGATGGAAGCAAAAACACTAACTTTAAGTGTAAGCTTAATGGAGAAAGTCCTGTGAGTCGGACCGAAAATTTCCCGGTCCCATGGCCACCTTGTCTTACCTCAGGTGACTTGAAAAGGCTAGAAGAAAATGCCAAACAGCATAAAAACCTGCATGACAGGAGCTGCAAGGAAGAAAATTAATAGGAAGAAACTAAAATTAAAAGAAATTTCTCGGCCAGTTCCAGTGATGTTGTGACAACAACGCACTGAAAAGAAGTGACGGATGTTGTGGTATTATGGAGGTTAGGGCTGGGCTGGTAACCACGTTTTTAAGGTCGGTTAAAGTGCATTAAATTCAGGTCATTGGACCAGATTGCATATTTATAGCATGGAAGGTAAGATATAACTTGAAGTAAATAGCATAAATCTGATACTGTTTATGGTGTTTAGCACTTTCACATTAAGCCACACCCACCATTTATATTTATGACAAATGTTGATAACATAAGCATGTATGTAATAACCAATAAAATTATCATGCCCAATATAATGTAAAACAGTCATACAGTTGCTCATTTATCAGTTTTTTTATTTTAACTTTAAGCCCACCCGCTTATTAATATGCACGAAACACCACCACAAACATTAGGTCACATCTACAATCCATGAGCTATCTCTGTACCACACATGATGTGAGTCCAGTTTTGAGATATCCTGTTTAAGTGATTTTTGTTTACAAAATCAAATTAAGCCCCACCAACTACAAATATGAATAAAATTCAACGTTTTTACATCATGAACATGTACACACCAGCTAATATCATGATTATACCAAAAATGAAACAAAACAGACATGTGGTTGTTAAAAAATGATCATTTCAAGATTTGAACTTTAAGCCCTACCTACTCATTAATATGCAACGCATCATCATCAAAAACAATAGGACACATCTACGGACCATGGGCTATCTGTGTACTACATATGACATGAATCCAGTGTATCATTCTTTAGATATCACATCTACAACCTGGCCATCACAAACATACACACACACATACATACACACACACAGGCCATAGGTTCCTAATGCCATCGCATCAGAACAAACAAAAAATCATGAGAATATTCCTTTAAACTATTGCAAACCAGACTCATACCGCATGCAGACCCCTTGCTTTGCTGTTTCACAGGGGCGGCCCACCCCGCCACTCCGTGGGTCTGCCCTGCCCCCTGGGGTTCGCCCTGCCCCTCAGGAGAAAAAAGTTCAAATGTTATTGGGTTGTTTTTTTTAGAATAAATTATTATTTTTAACTTAATAATCTTTATTAGCCTCATGGATACAGAACACAGAATGATAGCATACTAAGCAATTGTCCTTTCTGGCTAATGACTGGTCCTTATCAGTCAGAATATTCATTCTGAGATGTATGATAGCTAAAATCCCAGAGCTTCTTCACCAGGGGATAAGGCCTCAAGGGGGCCTTTGGACTCCATGCCGAAAAGACGCAACGCTTCGCGCGTGCATTCATGTGCCCCGCACCCTTCCCCCTTTTTAAATCAAGCTAGGGGTCTGAGCATGGACCTTAACTGCTACTTATAAATTTTCCCTTGGGTCAGTGGCCTCTTGCCCCTTTCTGGTTTAAGCTAGAGGTTTGAAGCAATGCTACAGTTTAAAGACTGTTTAAATAAAAACTATTAAGACCCACCTTTGCTGCTTGAGACTTTGACAGCGAAGTCGACAGTCGGTGGCTGTTGCTTCTTCTCCTCGGACTTCTGGGGCTTGGCAGTGATTGGAATGGGGGCGGAGAGTTGGGAGAAGGCAGGGCTGATGGCGATCCGCTCCTCACAAGCGGTGACGCTGGTCCACTCCCACCTGGACTGTTGTACTGAAAACTGAGGGTGGGGCTGGTACTACGGACGACTTCCCCTTTTGATATCCTCTGAAGACTTTCGCCCAAAGTGCTCTGGACCTCTTGGTTGCTGAGCCATCTTAAGAATAACTCGTCAACCTTCAGTTTTAAAACAGGCCTTAACGACATCGCTTCTCTTCAGACAAACAAACTCCAAAATGAAATATTTCAATACCTTTTGAATGACCTTTTAAATGAATACTGATTAACCCTGGATACCACCTTTTACTTTCCGTTACAAATTAAGACATATTTTCATTTCGTAGGTCTGTCGTGTTTCCAAGAGGTTTAAAGCACATGATGATCCCTTGAATGGATGCACATATACAGTATGACACTATTTCTCCTTCTGTGTCTTCTTACTTTGTCTCCTTCTATGTCTTCTCACTATGTCTCCTTCTATGTCTTCTCACTATGTCTCCTTCTATGTCTTCTCACTATGTCTCCTTCTATGTCTTCTAACTCAAACATAGGATAATGAGCTTTTCCTCATTAGTACAACAACTGTTTTATTGCAGGTCATCCTGATTGTGACGTAAATTAAATCAAGGTCAGCTTTCAGCAAAGTACACGCAAAAATACCCTCTGCATCTTTGTAGAATTTTGTGAGTCTTCAGTAATATTAAATCTAGTCCAGACCATCACATTAGAGGTCCTATAAAATATAGCTTGATCCTCCCGAACAACACTTAATGGTCTTTATGCAACGGTTGAAACCCTGAAGGTCTGCATACGAAAGGTCAAACCTTGAAAGTCTTTATGCAAAGGCTAAATCACATCAGTTTGCAGAGCATACAAATGACATATGTGCGACAAAGTTGTTCCCCGCAATTTCTGCAAAAGAAGAAATATGAGATTTTTTACTTAATTTAGCATTATATGAGTCTAGCGTCTTGCATTAGAGGTATAAGGACATAAAGAGACAACACTAGCGAAACTGCTTAAAATCCATTTAAAACCAAGATAGCATTAAAAAATGTCATTAAAATTGGTTGAAATTTGCCCATTTTAATGCAGTTTGAAATCTCAGGCATTATCATTCCTATTTTCATATAATTGTGTGATGTACGGTATAACAGAGACAACCTTGGTATTTTCTTATGTAAAACCTTAATTTTAATTGTCTATCATAATTCTTTGAAATGGTGCAGACAATTTTGTTCAAATGTTTTTGGGTATTTACCATACTCCCAATCAAATTTCTAGTAAGAGTAGACTTGCCCATCATTTGCAGTGACTGAGATTTAGGTTTGTTGGTTGACAAGGTTTAATGGCAACAGGGTAACAAAGGTCAAAATGTGCCAGAGAGTTTAAGTTAGATCAGGGGAGAAGAAAAAAGTTAAGAGTATTAAGTGAGAGGAGTAGGATGCAAGAAGATATTTAGGAAGGAAATCTTAAGAATTAGATCAAGATTTTGAGTCGTCTGCCCCGTCATAATTGATCAGAGATGATGATCACCTGCTTGTGTCATAATTGATCAGAGATGATGATCACCTGATTGTGTCATAATTGATCAGAGATGATGATCACCTGATTGCTATAAAGTTACTGCTCAAGCACATACAGGTAGCATTCAACTTATTGAGTATTACTCTGCTGGCAGGTAAAGACATGCAAATTTTGGTAAGCACTGCATATAGTACTACATCTCAACAGTACATATAGAAATTGATTGTCAAATTCACTATAAAAACATTTTTGGAGTTTTAATGCAGCAATGCTAAAAATAGTGTAATCTAACAAGATATTTAGAACCTTCTGACTTCTTCCCAAAAACTAGAATCTCTGAGTGAAGTTACCCTCATTACGAAAGTGTTACTGTAGATTGCAATTTTCAGAAAATATCATGAAACTTCCCTTCAGGCTCTTATATGAAGAAACTTTTTCTACATGCTTTTATCATAGACTTCCATATACTGTATTTCAAATTTAGTGTCATTAATGGCCAACAATGTTAATGGTGGCAGTATTGCAGTTTTTATTCTGCAAGCTATTTTTTCATTCATTCAATGATTCTGTTAAAGCAATCCCTTAATTTTGCTATTCCATTAGGGTGCTCCACCCTGCCCCTCATTGCCTCCACCCTGCCCCTTTTTACTAAGCACACTACATTTTGTTAACAAAATCATACTTTCTACAACTATTTTGCCTTCTTTTTATACTGATTACAGAGCAGCAATATAAGAAGATGCAGGAACACTACAGTGCTTGTTGTGTTACATACTACCTTATTTAGATTTTAAGTGCCCTCAACCCTGCCTAGCTTTAAAGTGCCCTTTATGCCTCATAAGTTCCCATTGTTGTCAGTTACACCCTGCCCCTCTCTGGATCAAGCTAGGAGTTTAAAAAAATTCTTGCACTCGCTGCAAGAAGTCAGAAGAATACCATATAAAAGAAAACTTTTGATTGAATTGAGTTATTTATTTTCACCAATTCCTCCAATGATTACCAACACATACAGTATCTGAAAACAAGACTTTTATTATTTATTATTTTATTAAAACTTTATAATTATTAAAGACTTTTATTTTTTACTTTGAAATATAAATAAATAAATATGATATATTATGTAAAATAGATATCAATATGAATTCCCAGCAAAATTTGAGACAATTTCTAAAGACTCTAAAAGAGCTTAAAAAGTTTTTATTTCTAATAACAATACTGAGTTCAATCCAAATTTAAATTGCATTTTATCATCAACAAAAGAAAGAAACAAAAACCAACAAGGTTTTTCCTACTGTATGCAGCCTAACACAAGAGCACAGTAAAAAATCTTAGTTTATCACCATAAGCCAGTTGTTTATCACCCTAAGCCAGTTGTTTATCACCCTAAGCCAGTTGTTTATCACCCTAAGCTAGTTAAAACAATGTATTTTTTTCAAGCCAATTCATTTCAGTGAATTGCCGTGTTCTGGATCAGGTCAACCATATCACGCGTAATAAATATTGAAAACAATCCAATGGAATCGGTAGGAAGCATAAAGAAACTGAAGTACACTGTACAGATACTTAATGACTGATCTGAATCTGAATCGGTTAAGTCGGCAAAAATCCTACAAGAGGACATGAACGCCAATCGACTGATACAAGAGAAAAATACGGTAATCTGGGATAGTGCTGTGAATGATTAACAACTTTACTAAACGTGTATTCACCCAAACTTGCGAGCGTTTAGCAATTAAACACGATTAATAACAAACTTTCCATAAGCACAAAAAAAAAAACTCCAATAGTTACTGGAGGAATTCTGGGAATTCAACATACATGAGGTGGGTAGTGATTTTTTTTATCGAATATCGGATGTGGGAGGAATTCTTCCAGTGACTATCGGCAGTCTTAACCATTGGTAGGCTGGGGCAATTTTGTAGGAATTAATTTCCGGTGGAAATGTTGGGTACTGCATAGGGAGCTTTAAGTCAATGACCCCTAAATTAGTTGGCATTTCAATGTGGTCTATACAAGACTACAGTATGTCCTTGGCAGCAGAACGCTGCCAAGAATGTTGTGTAAACTTTCTGGTTTTTCATACTAGGGAACATATTATCTTTTTTTTTATCACAGATCGGTTCTGTAAGGTACTTAGGTGGGGATTTTGAGTGCTTAGTACTGTACTAAGTAATAGTAAAATTTGCCTAACTTAAGTCTCAAGTTTCATGACCAGAACTTATCATAAAATTTAAGAATGAAGCAATAATCAACAAACAGTGGGATTTTTTATATGCAATTTAACATTTAGTACGTTTATTGTTTCAATTTAAATGATATTCAATGAGTTTCAGTAGATTAATTCTCAAAAAGTCGGACATCCAGGGATGTTGTGGTGCACGGCGACGTAACAATACTTTGTTGACGATCTAAAACTTAAGTCAAAGGGGAAAACAAGCGGTCAGTTATCTTTGCAGTCAATGGGAGAAAAACATACTTCTTTTCATTTTTCAACAAATACTAGCCTAGACTACTGAACAGAATTTTTTTCTTTTTAAATGTGTTGTGTATTAACAAATAATACTTTCCAACATAGGCCTATTATATGATTACGATTAATTTTCGCTGACTTGCTGAGGCGACACAAGTATTCATAAAAAAAAATATTCCATTGACTGCAATAATAAAGTTTTCCCTCCAACTTAGCAAAACCGTAGTCGTACAGTTAGGCCTACTACTGTACGTTGACTCCGACCTCGACAGTGACTGTATAGATGCATCAGCAAACTAATTTCGTGGATTTGGTGTATAGCCTATAGGCCTACGCCTAGTTACGTTTACCAAGTGCAAATAAATCAGAAGTTTTGGATTGGATAACAGTTAGTGTTGGATTAAGTCAGACTTTTAAGCAGATTTGTTCGAGCCTAGCATAACACTCATATGAAAATTGGAAACGAAACAAGTTTCACTCACATCAGCGGGTATTTTCCAGAGGAAGGTAGAAAGCTTTAGCGCTTTTCGGGCTCCTCCTTGGCACTGCAAAACCTCCAAATTCTTAAATAAAAAGTGGCGCCCTTCGCCTAAATTTCATTTCACGATTCACATATTTTGTATGTTTTTCATCTTACGTTTATTTTAAAAGTTTAGGGCCTTTGTCTAAAAATAAAAGTTTTCCTTTC
>JAIGNY010001901.1:315000-325000 GCA_020152595.1 Chiridota heheva
TATATATATATATATATATATATATATATATATATATATATATATATATATATATATATATATATATATATATATATATATATATATATATATATATATATATATATATCTAAGAGTGACAATCCTGGCTATGACCACGCTACACATAAACACTCTCAAATCTGTGAAACCACATAATACTTTTGTGTGATAAATATAAACACATGAACGGCATTTTAGGTGTTGATAAATCCATAATTTTGTTTGCCTTCAAAAGAAAATCTTAACGAACTTGGTCTCCCCTGCGCAAGCTAAAAGTATTCAACTATTGTTTCAATGACTTCTTTCTTAAAGCCAATCCGCATATTAAAGTTACAATCCAAATCCTACCAAGTTTATTTATAGTTTTCCGTAACACATCACAGCTAGTTCTGCGAATTTTTCCTCATGCACGTTTTGAGGTAAAACATTTCCCATATGATATATGATTGTTAGATACATGAAGAGCCTCCACAAGGGGGTAGAGGGCAGATACCAGCACCTGGATCCATGGAGGGCACATGCAGAGACCAAAAAGGAAAACACTAGTTGTAGTGGTCATCACAATACTCTTTTCAAGTCCAAAGACGTAGGAAACAGGGAAAAACTTTCTCCTGAGAGGATTTCACAAATTTTTCAAATATTTCCCTGATTATGAACATTTGTTGAAAACTAAATTCCCCATTGCAGTTTTTTTGCTTCCAACAGAGACATTTTTGGGAATCTTGCTCCTCTGAGAGTTGGCCCTCCTTACACCCTTGCCCAAGTCAAATTACAAGGAAGCTAGGGTCGATATGTCTTTCCTATACATGTTCTAGTCTTTGTCTAAAACCACACTGTATGCCACATTACAAGTAAACAAAAGCAGAGCATGTATTCATTCCATAACATGTATTGTAATCCACATTCCAAATTCATATATAAACAATTATGTATTGAATTTTCTCTTCAAAAACTGTAAAAACAGAAAAGAGTGCGGAACAGCTGCATAATAAACAAAATGATCTGAACACTACCTGAATTTCAATTAATCCCCAAGATTAAAGGCAATACAGATTAATACAGGTGAGATTTATTAACACTAGAGTTATTTGTTTACTAGTGACATGAAACAATATTTTATCATTCCTTACATATCCCCCACGACATCCTTCAACAGATATAGATTTTGATATCAAGTGGAATCATCCCTTTATGAGATTTTTTGTGGGGGTGAGGGGAGGGGGAGGTGTAAACTCAAATTTGAAAAAAATTCCATCATTTCAAGAGTTCCATTAGTTCAAGAGAATGCATGGGTACATCCCCTTTCCCTCCGTACCATAACATTATCACCTCTGTCAAAACAAGTTTACTTTCTCCACAAAAAATGTTGCTACTATAACACCCACGTATGCATACCCTTGGTAGTCTTCCACTAGTACACACGGAATCACATAAATACAGTCACCATGTTCTTTACTGATCAGCCTATCTGTGAAATGTTATTTCTTTAAATAATATCACTAGCACTGCAGTAAAGCTCAAAATGTAACACACCTTTCTTCACCAAAATAGCAAAACAACTTCATTTTGCATACTTTCATTCTGTTATTGTAAACATGCATTATGCATATATTAAATTACCAGTACAACACTTTCAGACAATCACTTTTACTTCTATGAGAAAACAAAACTAAAGGAATATTTTTTAGTGTATATATACAATTTTAATTGCAAAAGTAGGTTGTATTATTAAGACAATATATACAATTAAACAAGATTTATCAGATTGTCTCACAAAATTTTCTTTTATGCTTTTATAAATCAGTAATATGTGAAAACATTTTATTTACAAGAATCTGCTGTTATACATTTTTTTTGACCTAATTCATGTCTCCAGAGTCCCATTCCCGGGTAAAAGAACAAAGGTTGAGAATGTGCAGTTTATGAAAATGAACGTCATGTGACTGAATAAGATCCATATGGAAAAATTTCCAAAACTTTTAAATACTTTTTAGTTTGTCATCTTAATATCTTTGTTGTCATGTTGCTGATAACTAAGTTTGCCTGAAAAAGTGCAGGGGAAAACTAAAATTCCTGAAAACAGGGGGCCATGGCCCCTCTTCCTGTGCCACTGGATCCATGACTCAATACAAATAAACATCTATCTTAATTAATTGTATTGCATTTATGCAAGCTTCCAAAAAATACCCTCTAAGTAATCATTCATGCCCCACCTCATATCTAAGACGATTATAATCAAATGTTCACATATCACAAAAGGGGGTATTATCAATGCCACAAACTGATTCACAGGGTGTAAAATTCTTACATACTGTTCCCTATGGCGACACTAAAAACAGTGTAATAGTAGGTGGAAAAGTACAAATATATGAATGAGGGAAATATTAACAATAATGCATGGACTTCAAAAGTTTTTTTTTCTTCATATTTACATACAATACAAACGCACTACTCCATATCCACCCATAGGTGTAGTAAGTGTGAGAAACCTGCCTCCCTGAGAGGATTTTACCTTCCCAGTTGGGAATTGCTGGTAAAATTAGATAATACTACATAAGAAGGGCTTTGCTCAGCATTTACAACAGCAATTTTACAGCATGGCCCCACAAATATTGGGGGTTCTTACCCCCTCCGAGAGGTGACCCTTACTGATATCCCTGACTTGAACAACACACTAAAGTAAGTTGGACATCCTAAGTTGTCAAGTCTGGTTCCAGCTCCCGGAGAGGTGACCATTCCCATGCCTCTGCATCTGACAGACTTCTCTGTAATCATTCATCAAAATATTTACACTGGCAAAGATTTTTCACAATGGAGTTAGTAGAAGTAACAAACCTTTAAAAGAAATTAATAACTTTAGTAAATAAAATAAACAATTCTAACTTGTCTTAAATATAAACAATGAGAATTCTCTTCTTCTCAAAAAATCTGCAGATGTCCATAAAATTCATAGCTCTGCTTCAATGTATTTTTTAGTACATTTTAAAACTTTGCACAAAATTAGAACAGTTATATCTAATCAGATATAACAATTAACAATATCAAAATGAGTAAGCAGAATTGATGTCATTACTGTATAATATACAAACATATCTTTTATGTATTGTTTAAATCCCTGCTCCAATCTAAATGTATTGCATGAAATTGCATGCATTGCTTGAATATGAATTTATTATTTTTGCTTTTAGAAGAACGAGGAAGTTATAGGGTTCTGCTTCAAAAATAAAATCTAAGGAAACGATGGAAGATATTGAATGTTTCAGAAGTTCATTACTTTCTTTGTTCATAGCTCTTTTGAATATTTACACACAAAAACAAAAGGAAAAGTCAATGAATGTCAATCTTTTTTAATCAAAATTTGATTTCTTCTGTATCCCAATTTGTTCCTTAAAATATGCCACAAATGATAATTTTCCAGCTTGAATCATCAAGCACATTTTTTGCAAGGAAAGTAAACCAGAAATGAAAATAATCAGCATAATTGATGGTTAGAATTTCAAAGGATTTATAATTATAAAGTTCTGTGAAATTTCCCACTATTTTTCAATGTTAATTTAGAATACAAGATTCGAATGTGGGAACCATGTATTTGATGTTGATAAACGCATCTTCTCCGCCGTATGTTTCAAATGCCTGCAACGTCTCCTGAATGAGATCTCCGATGTTCTCTCGTCTTTGCTGGCTGTAGTCGATGCCGTCTCCCGAGTTCAAATTCTTATTTTTGAAGATATTCAGAATAGGAAGAATTTGCCGGTAGTAAGGTACAAGGGCTTCACCAACCATTTCACCTGATATTACTAAGTGCTGGAGGATTTTCAGAGTGGTGCAAATGACCTAAAAAAAAAAAAAAAATGGAGAAATTGATAGGTTATGTCATGCTATATAAATGATCTGCGACCCTTTTCATATCTTCATCACAGTAAACAGCTAATCTTGGGCGATATATCGATATTTCAATATATTTTGATATTGACCCATATCGATATGGCTGATATTGACCCATATCGATATGGTTGATATTGACCCATACCGATATGGCTGATATTGACCCCTATCGATATGGCTGATATTGACCCATATCGATATGGCTAATATTGACCCATATCGATATGGCTGATATTGACCCATATCGATATAGCGATATGGCTGATATTGACCCATATCGATATGGCTGATATTGACCGATATCGATATGGCTGATATTGACCCATATCCATATGGCTGATATTGACCCATATCCATATGGCTATTATCTTTTGACCAGTATGCAGTACATCAGCACAACACGATAAAGCGGATGATATTGATTTACACATCTTAGCATGGTTATACACAACACAAGGAAGGCACCATTATCTTCTTTAATGGTACACACGTCAGTATGCAGTACATCAGCACAACACAAGGAAGGCACCACTGACAGGAGCCGGATAATATACCGGAGCTGGATAATATATTGGTACACATCTTAGCATGCAGTACATCAGTACAACACAACACAAGGAAGGCACCACTAACAGAAGCCGGATAATATACCGGAGCTGGATAATATATTGGTACACACGTCAGCATGCAGTACATCAGCACTACACAACACAAGGAAGGCACCACTGACAGAAGCCGGATAATATACCGGAGCCAGATAATATATTGGTACACACGTCAGCATGCAGTACATCAGTGCAACACAACACAAGGAGAAACCACTGGCAGAAGCCGGATAATTTACCGGATAATATATTGGTACACACGTCAGCATGCAGTACATCAGTGCAACACAACACAAGGAAGGCACCACTGACAGGAAACGGATAACATACAGGAGCCGCATAACATATTGGTACACACGTCAGCATGCAGTACATCAGCACAACACACCACAAAAGAAGCCATGACTGACAGGAGCTGGTTATTTATTTCAAAATCGTGAAAAAGTTCATACCCTAATTTCTGAGAAGAACTTGTTATCACAAACTGAATACAGTTTAAGTGCATTATAATGCTATTTTCAGTATTTTGCAGATATATTTCGACAATATCGATATTTTTCAGGCGATATATCAATATTGCATAATGATCAAGCTTATAAACAACCCAATTCTTGTCCTTTTTTATCAGTGCTGGATCTGGAATTTTTCATGGAAAGGAGGGGGCACCATTTGACCTCTTTTTTTTGTGGTGTACTTTAAACACAAAACTATCACAATGTGGCTGTTATTGAGGTACCTGATATACAGTTTCTAGGGTGGGAATAACAAGTATATAAATCACCCCACCTTTCATATTAAGATGTGTGTGTGTGGAAGGGGAGGGGGGGGAACACATGCCTGACAGCCACCCCCTAAAAACTGCAACTCCTTTTAACGATAGGTATATCATAAATTATTGTTAATGAAAGGAAAGTGCATACAGTAATCACTTAAGTCATTTTAAGTGTCTTATCATTTCTACAAACGTCTTTAGCTGTTGCTCATAATGAATATTGCTCTTTAAACTATAACTGAAACACACAAAATTAACAATTGAACATACTGTAGAAAAAATACAGACACACAATTTCTGCAAACAATTGTCACCCCATTCTACATTCTATTCTGTTGACAAAATTTATCATCAAAATAAGTAAAACTTGACCATTTTACCTCTTTTAAAGTGGTATTATGAAAACTTGTGATGCTTGAATTGGTATATACTGTAGTATCCCTCTATTTTCTTATGTATATAGTCTGTTTTAAAATGCATCTCATTTCTTATTTGCTTAAAGAATAGATGTTTGAGCTTAGCCATGCCACCAAATAATATAATATAATATAATAAAGTACTTATACAGCGCCATTACTAAAAAGATATTCTAATGCTCTTTCCAATCAAGATGTAAAATAATAAAACACACTGAGAAACTGCCAAAAGAACCTTGAAAAGGTGAGTTTTAAGGTTACGTTTGAATGAGGTAAATGATGAATTAGACTTTACTGAATCAGGCAGGTCATTCCATAGTTTGGGACCGATGTTACAAAATGCACAAGAACCGAACGAAGTATGAGTACGGGGTAGAGAAAGAGGAGGATTACATGAGCTGCATGTATTAAATGTGGATTTACGGAACTAAATTAGCTGTTTGAGGTAGGCTGGTGCATAATTATGAATACATTTAAAAACAAGACACAGAACTTTAAATTGGATACGTTTAACAATAGGAAGCCAATGCAGTTCCTTTAGGCAACTTGAAGCACTATCGAATTTGCATTTTTGCAAAACAACTTTAGCTGCCTGGTTCTGAATTGATTGCATTGGTAATAAACTAGAAGTGGGCAGACCAGCAAACACAGCATTGCAATAGTCGAGGTGTTAGATTACTAAGCTTTGAACCAGTAGCCTACAACTTTCAGTGGTCAAGTGTAAAGTCGAGGTAGAGTAGGCATATTCAAAAACTGATATTGAAAGAAGTACATAAAAAGTTTGGACTTCTTCTTGCTCATACTGTACATCATAAATATGTGGTACAAAAACTCAACCTTTCATCAGCAATAAATCAAATTTGAATATTTTCAGAAATATAAGACTGTTCACTCAAAATTCTAAAAGCTCAAAGTAACCAATTTCTAACCAATCGTTATGATTTCTTAGTCTGATCTTTTTAAAAGACAGTACACTGGCAAAAGTTTTCTTGGCAACCTTTAGAAAGGGAAAACAAAATTGTTTTTCTCTTTTTACTAGATTATTAAAAGCTAAAACATACAATCATAATATGAAGACAACACAAGCAGAATTTAAAAATGTGCACAAACCTTTGGGATTTTTGTTTCAAGTGCTTTTTTGATAGGAATGATAAGTTGTGGAATAACTGGTAAAATTTTAGAGCCTCCATGCTCCAACATATCATGGACTCCTTGCCTTGCAAAAAATTCATAGGGATGATCTGTTTCTCTCAAACCATCAAAAAACATTGGGAGGTAGTGGTGATAATCCAGTTTCTCTATCTCCACCTATGAAAAAAGTGAAAAACCACATTTCATTCAAACAATTATATTTTAGAAGATAAAAATGTCATTAAAATGAAATAAGTACAAACACAAAATTCTTGCATATTTCAACAAATAACCAAGAAAAGCCAACCCATTCCATTAGAAACATACTGACACTTAACATTTTTACAACATTATCCACACAATATAAAGGAATTTTTTTGCAAATCTTGGCACTCCATATAATTGCAGACCAGATCCCATTAATCAATAGCATTTCAATCACAATTTCAATAGCATAATTGAAGCGCTGTTGACATGCAATCGGCCAACTTGGGGATTAATTTTTGGAATATCAGCATCAATATGTTCATAGTAAAATAAATGATTCTCATGTTCATTTAGTAAAATTAATGCAATCCAAAATCGACAAGAATAATAGTTTGTCCATTCTTTTATAATTAACTCAATTTTACACACATGACATAGGCTAGGTTAATTCTAGTTATTATACACATCCCTGAGTACGGGTTGACATTGGGAATGCCTTACAAGGGTTGTTATAGATTTGGTGCAATTCCTATGGGGTTTTTTAAATTCACACGTTTTAGAAAATGATGATTGAAAAATAACTTACTTTTTGAATATGCTTTTATCAATTAGTCTAAATAATACACTATTCCAAAAAACTTTTCCAAAATCTTTACCTATTTATTTAGCACCATGACGGGATAAAGTTCTCCAAGATTCATATATTGGTCGCCATTTCCTTAGTCACCGTACATTTATGATTAATAATTCAATGTCCGCAAATAAGTTTTAGAATGTCCCACTAAACTGCAAGTTGATTTTTTGCTGACAACATTTTTTTTGTTCATATAATTTTATTAAATAGTTTTGTTAAAAAAAACTGTGTGCGAAAACAAATAAATAAAACATCAAGAAATGTTTAGATTACACAATTGTACTTTATAAGTAGTATCTTTAATTTTCCCTCAAATAATCTAAACATGTTACCCTTGCTAAAATGCTATAGCCCCCATGGCAATGTTTTGAGCTTTGCCCATACTTTAGAGAGCTTGTCAAGACAATTTTTACAGAAGGAAAAGTAGTCCAAAATACTTTAAAAAAAGTAACTAAATTCAAAGTAACTTAAAAACAGTTTTTGAAGACATGGATGGGCTTAAAACATCAATTCTAATCATTGTGGGCGAAAAAAATGTAAAATGGTTTCGTTTTCATAAAGATCTTAAAACTGAGATTTTCCTATACTTTTAACACCTTCCTTAAAACAGTAAAGGAGGGTTTCTGGGATGGCCAGCCATCACCAACGGCAGCCATGCTAACACAGCTGGCATCAGTCCGACGGTACTACCACAAGTGTTCCTAGCATTATGGCAACCTATATACTTAATACATATACTGTATATATAAAGAGGTAAGTCACTTTCTAACGCAACTTTCGAACCATATATGAAAATTCCTTTTTTTGATCACTTGCGAATCTTAATGACCTTTTTTTGCTCTAGGCTACTCACATTTGCTGGAGACTCCCTTCTTCGTTTATAAGCCACAGTATTTGTTAGTTTTTTTCGATGAGATGTACAAACGATGATTTTTCTACCCCATTACAGTCATGACAGTGTAAAAGCCCACAATTTGCTGCAAACCAAATGAAGTGCTATTTCTTCATGACATTATCGTAATGTTTTGTTTGGTTTGCAGCAAACTGTTGGGCTTTTACACTGTCATGACGGTAATGGGGTAGAAAAATCATCATTTGTACATCTCATCGGAAAAAACTAACAAATACTGTGGCTTATAAATAAAGAAAATGTGATTAGAGTAAAGAAATGTAATTAAAATTCGTGAATGGTCAAAAATAGGATTTTTCATATACTGTTTGAAAGTTGCATTGGGTTGCCATAATGCTACGAACACCTATGGGTAGTACGGGGAGTACCCTGTGGGTAGTACGGGGAGTAGGCTTACTGACTGTTAGGTTAATTTCACTCTTTGTTTTCATCTTAATATGCCTAGGCCTAGTAGGCCTACAACTTTAAGTAGGCCTAGAATATTTTATTAAACAACACTTCAATTCAAACAATATGAAGGCCAAATGCTTAGCCTACATGTATGCCTAGGCTAACGTTAGTAACATGCAATATGAAACTAGTTTGTTAAAATATCACTTCATTTTATAATATTCATACACTGACTTAGGCCCTAGGCCTAATGACTTATTGTAATTTGTAAATATTTTCTTACTTTCCAAGCAATCTTGTTCCCTTTTGTGTCGTGTTCCAAGGCAATTGGGAAGTCTCCTCTTTCATAAAATTTGCTAAAATCTGTTCTTTGTTCAAGAGGCTTTTCCTTAAATGCACCGGAAACTGGTGGAGGAAGGACATCGACATTTGGCATTCTTGATTTCGTCGTAAAACCCTCGGCAGACTGGTGACGTTTATGGTGTTGTTTCCCTTTAGCAGGCATTTTTTTCGGTTATACCTAAATGTTGCAGGAAATTCGCAAAATAGTATACTCAAAAAAAAATGTTTAATTAAAATGATATATTTAACCAAAAACGGTTTCAAAACGACAAAGTAAATGCTCCACACAATTGTTACGTTACTGCTTTTAAGTTCAACTCCGTGACTGTTCGGTACGGTTGTTGTTGTAGGCCTACGTTTGTCTGTTGTTCAACTTATTGCAAAATACACGCTTCACTGTTGGCATACATTAAGTCCGTTCGAGAAAACAAATTCAACGTTGCCATGGTGAACGGGGCTGTACCATACTATTTCGCTTCGTTTCTTTAATGCCCTTCCGGCATCGATAGAAATAAACTTGTAAACTTGTTAAGCTTTAACAGAAAGAAGAGGGAATAGCGAATAAATGTCTCGTGTATCGATCAAAAATTAAATTTCCAAAGGAGATTATGTTTTTTAATGCTCTCCTTCATGACATTGACTGAAGTCTTTGTTTTCACAATTCTGATTGCATTGATTCATGGAATA